>JXWZ01013466.1:0-10594 GCA_000956215.1 Anopheles farauti No. 4 | reverse complement strand
ATCAAAACGGAACAACCATGCGGACATGTGCGAATGCTTGCCAATAATTGCTCGATCCCTACAATGTCGAATAGTTTGCTGCTGCCATGTAAAACTCAACTCATATCGGCCCCCGAAAGGCCACAGTCCCAAGCTCGTCTCGATTGCCTGACGAATCGATGCGAACGCTACCGCATGTGAACAAATTCAATCAAAGTATCTATTAAGATCTCGGCTTGCAGAATAATCGGGGGACTATCGGGGGACCGCTCCGATAGCCGGCAGGTATGCGGAAAGCGAAAGTGCACATTTTTGCACGCGATCACCCAAAACACCATCGTTCGACGATGCCACCGGCACAGAATGATGCGTCCAGTTCCAGATGATCGGTCACGGTGTGATAGCTCTCGACTCGATCCCGGGGTTTGTGAGATGACTTTTGCATGATTCCCTTAAGCGCACGCTCCGATAGTAAGCCAGTCATGAATATTCAAATGGCCAGACAGTTTGAGGCTGAGTATCGTAAGAGTTTTAAAAGGAGGCAAAAAAAACACTTTGCACCTCTCACCGTAGGAGATGTTTGCTGCAGAGGCTATCCATTTTCGGTGCAGGTCATCCTTTGCAATTTCTTTTTTGTCCGTGCTTATCCACGCTGATACGCTGAATAGGTCTAGTAGGTGCTAAAATGCACCGTGTTAGTCTTATTAGGTAACAGATTTTTCAGGTCTATCAATTGTGTGGAAGCTGTTAGAGGAATGAGTGTGGAATATTTATTATTTAATTTTCAGATAAAGTAGAGTTCGGTGTTTATCATTTTAGCAGGATCTTATTTAAGCTCACAGACGCTTAAATTTTACTTTTTCGTGTACATCTTGAATCAATCATTTACATGGAATACTTTTTAATTTTGTTTAAATGTTTAATTCAATAATTAGTGAACTATTCGAATATTTACAGAACAGCGAAATTTTAGTCTTTTTTTTTATCGTTACAAGGAAACTACAAAATTCTTTCTTTTTTATTGGTTTCTAAAAAAAGATATCATTGTTTTACAAAGTATTACTTAACCAGTAGGTAATAATGAAATATAGCTTTTCAATTTATATTTTTAAGTTATTGATCTTCGTAATTTTGAAGATAAATATAAACTCAAAGCTTTTATATTATCGTTGTTAAAAATAATTGATTGATTAAAATACTGTTGATTAAAAATTTATGTCACCAAAAATGAATGGCAATTTCAATTACAGCCAGGATACAAAATATACAAATATTCTCTGTATGAGTAGAAACAGTGAGTAAAAATGTAGCACGAATTAATTGAATAATTTGTGGTTTTTTCCTTCAATAAATTATTTTTTTGCTATAAAACACATGCCAAGGCAATCATTATAATAATTCAAATAGTGTAAATGTCAAAGCGTCACTGCTGTGTTCAAAGTTACCGGTTAAATTAATGGAATTGTATCGTTTTGTTTCACGTTTGGTGATTATCTGTCCGATGTTGAAATACCGTAATTCAAAAAATTTCATTTATTTCGATGATCATAATATAATTATACACAGACGTTTTTTATTACCTAAATTTGCATTTTTAAATGTATAAGGTTACTCTTCATTAAATATTAAACATTACGAAACATTGTATGTTTCGTTCAAAATTTTTATGTATTATTTACGATCGATAATTACTGTTTTTCAGACAAAAATCATCCTTATTCCACACAATTTTACATGGTCTGCAAGGGTCTTCAAATATAGGAATGAGGTTAAGATAAATAAATATATTTAAGTATAGCTTCAAAGTTATGAAACTATTTTAAAAAGTTAGCGTTAACTTTATGTTTCTTTAGTCTTATTAAAACAAAGTTGATATTATTATATACTATTACTGTATTCTTAACAATTTACTATAATGAATACGATACAATTTTAAATAATCACAGTGACCGTTTCTTCTGTTCGATATATTGAAACTTCTTAAAAGCTACAACAATTACCCAAAAATTGTATAATAAAACAGATTTCCATAAAACAAACCAAATTTTGCAACGTTCACCAGGTAAAAACAAAATTCCACAGTTGCTAATTCTGTCAAACCACACATCAAACGCAAATCAATCGATTCTGTTCCTGTTTTCGTTTTCCCACTCACAACCGATATCGTTTACAAATTAATCGCATCAACTGCAACGATTGCGTTGTTTACCCACCGTGTTCCGTAAACCACTTCCTCGCCGGCCATTATGTCCGGAATGAAGTTTTCATGATTCGTTTGGTTTCGCATGGTCTGCTAACGATATCCGCTTGGATTCGTTTTCCTACCACTCTCACTTCCCTCGTATCAGCGAATGCAACAAAAAAAAAACAAAAACCCTCGCACGCACACAAAACTCAGTCAGCAACATTTGCTAATCACCAGTTTGGCCTGGCAGCGAGTTATGTTTGATTGGGTCGTCGGGATGTCTTCTTCGCCGGCTAAACGATATTTTAGCATTAATTGGCGTCAAAAGTCTTTCGCCGAACAAGTTTCGCCCACCGTTCACCGAAACTTGTCGATTATTAGCTTTTCCCGGTTGAAAACATTTACCAACAAGTATGTCACTTCCATTACCGAACCGCATCGTATTACGAAACCCAGAGCCGGTAAGGCGGACGTGGATTTCCTCTCTCATCAAACAATTCGCACTACGTAATTTTTATGCCCAAAACAAAACGAATAGAAAACGAACGTCGAAGAGCGGATGGTAGACAGGGATCCGTACCCAGAAATATTTATCGTACTGGCTGCATAAGACACTTCCTCCGTGTTTTGCGATCCAAAGTTTTACAAAACATACAACAAATGTCTGTCCAGTGTAAAAAAAAGCAATTTTTTGTTACGAGCACTATGTCAGTTTTCTGTGCTGCCGTTTTTGGGAATTTTGCGAATCATTGTACTTTTACGCTCCCACCCAGTCCCAGGCTAAATATAGCGAAGCATCTGCAAACACTGCCGGGCCGGGAGAAGCAGAAAATTTGACATCATCAAAGCAACCACTAAGAAAACGCAAGACCTGGGACCGGGCAGCTTCTTCCCATGACGCGTTGCTAGGAGACAATGTGGGGTGGGTATTTTTTTCTATATCACTCTGTCACATTATGCGGTTGCATAAAGCTCATTTAATAATTGCTCGTTGTCAGCTCACATTCCACGCCGTTCCATCTGGACCAAGATAAACAACCGATTCTCCGCCGGTGGAAGAGCAGCTGCTGCCTGGATCGTCACGAACGGCTTCAAGTGCGTTGAATAATGCTCGCTGAGCATCATACCGACGCGTCCGCGTCGATTTATGCGGGAGCGGGAATTCGGGTTACACTAAGGGCTTTAGGAGTGTAGGACTCACACAGTGCTATCACACATAGACCACGCACTAAAAGAAAGGAATCCCGCACGTTGGTGATGCAACATAACGCTGCGCACCGCGTGGTGTGACCCTTGGCGAAGCTAATCTCGCGTCGCAAAGGGGTCAGAATTGATATTATCCGATGCGGAGATTACACGGGGAGTGCAAAGAGTGCGGAGATGTGATTTTGATTTTTTTTTTGGTTTTGTTTTTGCTGCTTTTTCTCCAGCACAACTTGCGACGATCATACGCAACACTCCAGCGGACACGATCCAGCGAGGGAGACAGGGAACATTGCGTCATCTTCCCCCAGCACAGCACCATATGATGACGAAGGCACTTCTACCACGCCGGCTCCTATGCTTTTTTGGGAGGGTGGAGGGGAAGAAATGGCATCAACTGTCTTCCGCATCGGATAAACCCCGTCCATCCATCCATCCACCCATCTCTAACGATCGGTTCGAGCCTGACGGACTGTGGGCCGCAAGGCTGTTTTATTGTTATTATTTTCGTACACTTTTTCCACACCACCAACCCACTACTTTCTTTTCTTCATACAGCCGCTGGCCTTTGTCACCCCGGCCTACGGCATGTGGCGGGAATTCCGCCGGTCCCGACCCAAATCGCAAGGGCCCGTTTCCGCCCTCCGATTTCCCTCCGTGCTGAGAGCGAGCGAACGATGAGTGAAAGAGTGGCAGGAGGGAGGGTCAGCAGTAGGGCCACCAGCTATTTCTCCAGCCTCCAGGTCATCATCATCGGTGTGCTCGATTGCGCCGAAATTCGATGCTCGTGTGGGTTGCGTAACCACTTTCGTTTATATAGCCACCGGGCACGTTTGAGGTGTGCTTCCGATCTGGGGTCAAACCCGAAAGCTGGGAGCGTGTGAACCGCCGGGCAGTAACCACGTGACCACGTGACGACTGATCACCGGTGAATGGACGCTTTGGATTTCCTTCGAATTAATATGTGGGTCAGTGCTGCCGAGGTCCTGCCGCGACCTGACGAATGAGTTAATCTAATTCCAGCAGATGAACGTCGGTCGGCACCGACGAGCGCCTCGGGTACTGGCAATGAGCTTCCGCAAGTGAAGGGATGCTGTGTGCGCCACGCCGGCGCAATGAGCGGCCCATTTGAATAGCACAAAAACATAATGTTGATTAAAACAAAATATGCCTTACGTTGCGATCCGCACCGTGTGCTGGGAAGGATTCGTAATTATGGCACTTCATTACTACCTACTGCTGCAACCTCGTACACCGTACTGCACTCTAGCCCATATTGAGCAATGCCATCACTTTTTAAACCAACTGACGAACCATGGACGCTGCTGGGGTTGTATCATAGAATCGCATAACCCAGCCAACCAGCTGCACCACGGCATACACCACCGGTGCAGTCATTTATCATCTCGAGTGGTGGTCGGGCAAACACACTCTCGAGAAGACGATGCGATCCCAAAAGTGGCTGACGGAAAACAACTTTCCATTTTGTCTTGACGCATCCTTTATTCTTTATACCGCCCGCCACCGGCAATGGTGCGGTGTTAAAATTCGCTAGTCTTTTCGATACAACCAGCGCATTCGATGGGCCTATTTGTCGATCGCCGTTCGATGGTCGACGGTGACCACCACAGGTTCTGAGCGTGATTAAGTGACGGTTGTGTAGCAGCGCGCCTGATGATTATATTGGAACAACGGAGTGTATATTGTGCATGATAGGTTTATTAGCAGGGTTCATTAATTTTAATCAATATTGCTTCCAATACGGTGAAGCAATTTGAAAACAATTGACTGAGGTAAGTTTGTGCGAATTGCATGTGGTAATAATGGAAAATTATATATAACGTCTTTGATGGTTTGCTCGGTATGGGTCATTATTACTGTACGATATTATGCAGATTATTTGTATACTATTTGTTTTTTTTTTTTTGTTAAAACATTTCATGGACTCTATTTTTTATTTTTTCTTTTGATTGAAAATTAAAAGAAAAATTTTTCTGTAAATTTTTATACACTTTCAAGTGCACACTTTATTCTTTTGAACAAACATTTACTTTTTCAGAATTATCTTGTGACAAAGCACCACAAACGGCAGTCACTTTCAATTCACTACATGAAAATTTAAATATCTACGACTCTTCTGAAGTCGATCGCTAAGATACGCTGTTTAAACCGATCAAGCTGTGAGAGGTTTAAACATGGATTGCACAACTAAACCCTAGACAAAGAGTGATCACGGCAGAATCTACAAAATGAGATTTATCATTGTGGGTATTAGAAAATCTAGCCTGGAATCTCTGGCCTTCACAGAAGTAGTTAATAGTGAATAAGGCTTCTTTTCCCACCATTTACTTAATATGTTTTGAGTGGGTAAAATCTTAATAGAAAATGTATTTATTTTGCACTTAACAGAGCGTTCTTCTCATTGTTTATTCAAGCCACTCTGAGTAAGATATGTATCACCAAGAAGATTGAAATAAGTGTGCTAAAAATTAATTTTTCTCAATTTCGTTTACTATTCATCCTTCATATAATCGTGCATTTATCACATACATAACTAATTCAAACAATGAATGAACGAATGACGGGACAAAAATAAAAAAAAAAAATAAATAAAAATCACTATATTTATTGCACTTTAAATTACAAATTATCAATTTTATTCGATAATCAAAAGTCAAATTGTTACATGTTCTAACATTACAGCTGAGAATTGTAGCTTCAATTACAAACAAGAAATTAATTGTAAGGTGTTGAAGGTAAACTAATAACCTATTCTGACATTCGCATACTAATTTTCCATAACATTTCCTACTAACTTGATCTAGTTTCGCCTGAACCTGCGTTACGGCATGGCGCGAATTAAATCAATTATCTGTTTTGTTTCCTTTTGAATACAATTAGCTCTCAATATAGCTTCATTTTGCTATTCGTGTTCATGCAATTTTTGAAGCGCTTGCTTGCCTCTCGTAAATAGATATGCGCCAGTCGAGCGATGCCAAAAATGCTCAACTTCCTGCGTGGTTAAAGCCAGGCATTCTAGGACACGTACCGACGCATGATTACGCGTACGATGGCGACTAGCACACTTTTCGCGTGTAATGATTGAGCGATTTGTTTTCCCTTTCACCACCACGACCACCCGACTTTCCAATCGATCGATTCGTACGCGTGGCTTGGAAATGGGCACGGATCTGATGCTCCAGCACTGTCGAGTGGGCACAGCGTGGCGTAGTTGTAGGGTGCGCGTCGCGTCTAGCTTGATAGCTAGATGCACTAGCGCACTCGCGTACGTAAGACTAATGGCAGCCTACAACAGTAGCACCCACCGAACGGACGATGATCGTGATGCTCCGGTTTGTAATGAGCGGATTAACGTTACGACACCACGCTTGTGCACTTACGCTATTCCACCACTAAATACCGTCACCTACATAAATCCAGCGTCCGCGAAACAAAAACGCACACTATGGAAACGCTGGGAAAGATTACATAAACGGAAAGGCTGCAAAGATGCTGCTTACTTTCGATCAAACGGTTCGCGCAGCAGCGATTGTTAAAAACCATACGGCACCGATTGTGTTGGGCTCCACTGGCTCAAGGCCGTAAGGGCCACCACGCTTAAAAACTGTATTATCAATAAAATATCAATTATTAGAAATGAAACTTCAGCACCGAGCGTGGCGGAAGAGTTGGCACGGTTCAGTTTAGATAGGCATTGTTCTATAATTTGTAACATGGATATTGAGAGCAGCTAATGAGGACGGTGGCTCAATGAAGTGCACGCGCAACGCTTTGAAACAAACTACGGAATGACAAATAAGCTATGTTTATCTAGCATCATCACATAGCGCATTGCAGCCATTATTTCAAAGGTAGCTTAGATCGCTAGATTGATGTAAAATTCTCTCACAACAACGCCGAAGTAGCCAACTCATTTGGGTACACGTACACTAACGGCAACTGGAGGCAGTACACCGCTCTCAGCCGATTTTTCGGTCGATAGAGAAGAGGGTGAAGGGGAGGGTTGGCAAGCCGCAATACAACGAACACGATACTTTACACCGGAGTACATGATTTTCGGTGTGCAGATAATTGTTAGCTCAAGGGTGTAGGGCTATTATTTTTATTTATTTGTTCACGCAGCAACACCAGCAGCAGGGTCGTTGACTAGGAGGCGTTGATAAATGAGCTGTGATAGGGTCTCGTCGGTTTCGGTACACACGTCCAATTGGCGGATGCGTCGTACCAATTGGCATCTTCTCAGGAGGGGAGAGGGACGCGAAGGGTCTTCGCACCTGCGTTTGTATGTCTAATAGGTTTCGGAATCTAAGACACTGGCAATTTGCATCGACTGCCTGCTGCTCGGTAGACAAAACCTTGAGACAAACATTCGCACATGTGTGTCCACTTGGCAGCTGGCCGGACATTAGGCGTCCCAAATGCTACATCCCATACGCGCGTACCCATCAGGATCACGCGAGTGGTGGAAAAATGAAAGTCATCCTCACCAGCGGAGACACGGTGAACTTCAAGCATCAAGTGTTGTTCGCCTCTCTAAAAGCGCATCATACAAGTTCAAGTTGAAAGAGCTCGCGTGTACGCTCGGAGCGCTCGGAAGGCGCAACGTTTGCAGACAGGGCAAGATGCATCGATATAACCGGTTCCGGAGACGTGTCACCTCCGACTTCAAATATGATTAACGAATTAGTCAAACCACGGGCAATGTATGTTGACCATCAGGAGCTTTGGGGTGGCACGAGAGGATGACACCCCTTACTTTTTAATTTTTTTAAACCAGCAGCATCTCTTCTTTTCTTATTGCCCACTTACCACGCAGCTCAAGGTCAGTGGTGGACAGTATGGGTTCCCCCGATCAGGCAGGATCGGTTCTACAACAAACTTCCTGAAATGGATAATGCCTGGCAGCGATAAGAATCCGAGCGGTGCGCGCTCACTCAGCACGCTTTTTGGCACACGCGCGTACCCTAATAAGTACCCTGGTGTAGTGAGGCTTTTTGTTTCAACGGGTAACTGGCACACTAATGGGGTGTCAAAATAAGATGCTACGGATGGTTCAAGGACAGTTTCGGCGTGACTGAAGTGGTTCACGGCCGGCCGATCTCGGTTCGGATCTCGATCGTTCATCGCAGCACCGTTCCCTTGCGCTAGTGCCCTCGTCCTAAAGCGGATGAAACACGGCAGCCGCCAGCTCGGAGCGATCGGAGTGAGCGGATACCGACTCTGGATGCTTCCTTCCGTCAATGACAACCGCTGCAAATGGGACCATCTGCCGCTCGACGCGCGCGGGGATGACCCGCGGTACGAACGGTGCGGCCGGTTCGTCTGATCGCTGTGGGTCGTTAATACTGTGGGGCTCCATTCATTACAACAAGGCCATCGTCATCGTTGCGTTCAGTGTTTCTAGATGTTTGCACATCCACTTCACCACCCGGGGCGGGAGAGGAACGGGGGCTTAGCCGGGTTTTTGGTGTGGTAGAGTGGATACTAGAATTTGACGAATTTTTGGGCATCAGCCGTTGGTTTTTTGCTTACTCTTCCCCTGCCATTCACTGGCACGATGTCCTTCCGGGTTGTCCCTGGATACGGTGAACATTTGGCGAATGGAATGGCACGGTGCAACCTTATCACATTAGGCGCAAGCTTGTTGATTGGAATTATAAGTTGTCCGAAGATGAAGTTGGCCAGCAGGGAATGAAATATTTTGAAATAAT
Organism: Anopheles farauti No. 4; assembly: GCA_000956215.1. NCBI lineage: Eukaryota > Metazoa > Arthropoda > Insecta > Diptera > Culicidae > Anopheles > Anopheles farauti No. 4. The sequence continues at coordinate 1,495 of JXWZ01013466.1, read as the reverse complement.
GTTTATTTTAGTTTATCTTATCACCTCGAAAGTTATGTGAATCTGAAAAATAGAGCTTTCATTTGGAAAAAACTGAACACAACATAAAGAATTTTATAGTTTTTACTTTCTTCAACATTTCTTAATGTATTCATATGCCGCTCTGACTCATTAGACCACATATGGAACAGTGACCAATGCTAGATTTGGTAATAAAAATGAAAGTGAAGCGATGCTAGTAAAATAGTGCCATATTTGGTACACAATCGACGTGAAATCAAATCCTACAAAATCAAGTGAAGCAATGTCGAGAAACCCGTAGATTGGAATGGTTAGGTGCTAAAAGAAAGTTCATGTAATACAAATTAGAAGGGTCGTGGGGAACACTGTTTGATCGGTTAGTTGGAGCTTTCCAACACGAACTTCATAAATTGTGCGCACATGTTCTAAGGGGAGGAGGTATACCAACGTTTACTATCATTATTATTATGTTCTCAAACCAAACAAATACACAAAACATTAAACATAATATAATCATCGAAAATATTATACTTTGTACATCTTAAAAGTTAAAAATCTTAATTATTTTTTGGAGCTCTAATAATTTATTCATTAAGCTATAGTCTAGAAAGCCAGTAAAATGGCAGGCATGACTTCGGTCGTTACGCCAAATAGAAGAAGAAGAAGAAGCTATAATTATTCGTTACCTTTGCTGAACAACGCGGATGTTTTTCCTTACCAGAAAAAATATTTATTCTGGTATCGCATGTAACGAATGTTTTCTTTCGAAACTGGCTTTTTGAGAGATCTTCCAGTTTTGCAGCCACTAGGTTTCATTTCATGTTTCATTGCTACGGAGTTAAGTTATCCTTTAAAATAAAATGAAGTTAATACTAACATTTTTGGGCACTAGTGTCAGCAAGCCAAAACTGCAAAGAAATTTCAACACAATTACGTTTTAAGTAACAATTGACATGCCAACCTTTAAGAGATAGAACAAATGTAAAAACTATGTTTAAAAATTCAGGCCAGATATTCAAAATTAGAAGAATTTCACTTAGTTGTATGTGCTTTGTTATGGCTTACTTTGACGAATAATAAAAAAAAACTGATCGAAATTTAGCTCAAAATATGTATGTAGGTAAAATCACATAAGTGTAAAAACGGCATTATTTTCAAAAAAATTAACTATATAACCCTTTAAAGCATTGTCATTAGAAAAGAACGGAAACTTTACTTTACTTCCGAACGGAAATGTAGAAATTAAACAACACATTAATACACATTTATTAACATTTTACTGCTTCCCCAGTCTGAACTATAAAACAATTGCAAAATGGTTGATTTTATTATAAACTCGTTGATATTTTTGCACTTTAAAACTGAATGCGTGTTAGGAAATACGTATCAACAGATATTTTCTTGCGAATAATGTTACTTTCTCTGGTTTCATCAAACTTTTTGGATCTCCGTCAACTCCATGAACAGTTTAATATCCATGAAGTAGAACATTCTA
>JXWZ01013465.1:0-15426 GCA_000956215.1 Anopheles farauti No. 4 | reverse complement strand
GCTATTGGCATATGCTGCAAATCGTTATCGGCTGATGTTTTCAGAAATCGTTAACCGTTTGCATGGGAAGCTTCGATCGGTTGTCCGGGAGATGGTAGTAGGGGAATCTAGCCACCGCTGCGATAATCCAACGATCCCGATCCATTATCGGTGCGGATAACCCGGACCCGGACGAAGGGAGCTCATCTGCACACATACACACACACACACACGGAGATGATTCTAAGGAATTTTGATGACTTCCGGGCATATTCCGCTTCATCCACACTGACTTGAATGCATGCGTGCGTGCGTGCGTGTGTGTGTGTGTGTGTGTTTGTATGGCATAGCTGACTGAGATGAGAAACCATCGCGCGCGCGCTCTGTGGCGACGATGGCTGAAATAGCCGCAGGGCCGCGAACGAATTAAGCGAAGGGAAGAAGGACCGGAATATGATGCGTGCGCGTGTGTATGCATTCACCGTACCTTCTCGTTGGGGCCATTTCTCTGATCTTACCGAGGTCTTTTGGAGGCTTTTTTTTTGTCTTTCTCCCTTTGATCATCTTTTTTTCATCCCCTTCCAGCCGTTTCTTTTTCTAGTTTTGGAGAAGGGGAAGAGGGAGAGAGGAGGGGGGGGGGGAAAGGCGCCCGTGCGGTGGCTTACTGTGGCGTGGTTTTCACGTGTGTTTGTGTGTGCAAGAGCCACCTACTTCTCGTCGAACTAAATGTGGAGTTTTGGTGGCCCTTCCATTCCGCGGCAGCAGCATAAGAAGAAGAAGAAGGCAAAGGGTTCGTTCCCATTCATATCGGTGGAAAATGTGGAGGCACATTTGGTGGAGCTTCGAAGTTTTCTACACTGGTCACCACCTTGCACACACACACACATATGAGCGTTCGTATACCTGAAACAACTTGGTTTCTTTAGCATCGATGCGCAACTGCTCGTGTTGTTGGCTTGTCTGCGCGCTGCTGCTGCACGTCGATTCGACCTTGGGGCTATGTTTTAACTGTTGTGCCTTTTGTTCTATCCCTGTGCGAGCTGTGTGGAGCTCCGATGGTCAGCACCGTTCTAATGTGCATTAAGAATATGTAGGTTGTCTGCATAAGCTGCATGATTTTTCCAAGGGGATGGAGTCATTTTGCCAGGGAGGATGGAGGTTTTGGGTAAATAGATGTGATACGGGAGACCATATAGCGTTGATGATTCATCTTTTAATGTTCCACTTTAAATCGTTATAATTATAATTGGTAACTTTATGGTATTTCGCCAATTTTTTTTGAGGATTATAAAAAAGTTTGCGGAAAAGCTCAGCAATAATAATTTCTATGAAGTTTACGCAAATTTAGATACGTATTGGCATGTATGGCATTCTGGTAACAGTAGCGTTCCTAAAATTCAATTTAAATTAAATTCAAATCCTCTTTCGGCCATCCGAGTAGTCGGTTCTGTTGGGAAAAAATGGTTCATGCCTCCATTTTTTTTTCTCCAACATTTTTTCTGTCATAGCGATAAGCAGAATTGATCAAAACGTTACTTTATTTACCCAGCAATTATTATGAGAGCAATAAAAACTATAATTGCACAACGGAATGATAAATGGTCACATGAAAATCGAAATGCTACCGAAAATCAAATGCCCTAAATCAGACACATTTAAAATAAAATTATGTTCCTGGTTTGCTATGGTTGCTATGGTTGTATTTTTAAATCCATCCTCTTTCTAAAGCTTCCAATGACTAGTTTTTATAAAAGAGATAAAAAAATACATGGAATTTCGGACACTTATGTTACATGCTTATGCTTTACAATGTGTATGAAATGCTAACAAATGTTTGTTTTTAAATATATTTTTAGACTTTCTACCATCCACTCGATCGCTCCAGAAGCACCAAATGGTCCACGACACAACAGCATCCAGCAAAATCGGCGTGCAGCAGCAGTAAAGCCTAAGAAGCTACTGCGATCGAGCCAGACGCGTCCCCGACGATTGTAAATATATTAACGCCATTTGCACAGGAGACGGGGGAAACGAACGCAACGCAACGAATGCAACGGCCCCCTCGCGGCGAATGGTGTTCCAGAACGACAGTGAATCGTTAAAGGGCCCGTTGTTACCCGGGAACGGTGGTGATGGTGACAGCATTTTGCGCGGCAACAGCATGGACAGCGACATAACGGGTGGCACCGAAGCGGGTGGCCACCATCCAACGAGCACGCCTATCACCAGTGCAGCCGGTGCTCCTGCTTCCCCTGGAGGAACAAACGTATGTACGGAGCGGATGTCCCACGAGCAGCCCGTCATCAAACGGCAGCGAATAGAGCACGATCGGGTTGACAGTAGTAGAGCGCCGAGCGGTTGTGGGTCCGGTGATGCGAACCTGCTGAGTAGCCCCACTGGCAGAAGCAACGGAGTATCCGGCACGGTAGCAACCAGCACGACACCACCGGCCAGCTCCAGTGGCAACTCGTCGAACGTTTCGTCGGCCTGTTCGTCGTCGACGTCACTATCCACCTCGCCATCGTGCTCCTCGACAAAGTTGGTACCTTCCTCGCTGGATCACTCCTCCGACGACGATCTCGGCACGGCTGGCAGTGGAAATGTCGGAGCACACCCCACCCCGGAACGGCCACCGGTGGAAGATTATCATGCTCTGTTTCAGGAAGCGATCGGACGGCAATGTCTGTGCACGGTCAGCACCAGCGTGCTGCTGATGGCATTTAAACCGCACCGTGTGTACAGTCACGCCCTTCAGACGGACGTACCGACACCGCTGTCCGAGTGGCCGTTCGAGCATCTGCTCAAGTTTGCCTCCAACGTGCAGCTACTGTTCGACACGTACCTGAAGCAAAACATCAAGGGTAACATCTGTGCGGGCGTGATGGAGCTCTGCAACTACCTGATCCGAAGTGAGGTGCACCCGCACCTGCAACATTCGCACCTCCGCCCGTACCGTGCCAATCTCGGTGCACCGTCGTTTTCTGGCTTTCCGGCGCTCGACGTCGAGGAGCTGATTGCGCTGTGCAGCTGCAACAGCAAGTACGTGAGCTACCTCGCGGGCCGGATATTGTCGTCGTTTCTGATCATCGTGAAGGACGACCCGGACGACGATCGGTGGCTAGAGAAGCTAGTCGCGAATCTGTTCGAGTTCGGGCAGCTGGATCTGCACGCGGTGCGAAAGATCAGCGCGAGTCTGGAGGTGATCAAGCGGATCGTCGAGTGGAAGGACGAGACGGAGCATCCGCTCGAGGAGGAAGCGGCCGGAAGTGGTGCTGTCGGTGGTGCCACTGCCGAATGGGCTTCCCCGGGCGGTGGTTCTAGTGGTGGGGCAGGTGGGTTGTATGGTGCACCACCAGCGCCACCATCGCTCGCGGACAACTATTTCGCCACGCACTACGCCAGTGAGGGTGGTGCGGATGGTAGTAGCAGTAGTAGTAGTAGCAACATTTTCCAACCGGCCGGCGATTCTTCTGCGGCATCCTCCGTCCCCCCGTCCTCGTCGGAGTCGAAAGCATCGTCGCAGCCACCACCGGCGGCATCATCTAGTCACATCCTACCGGCGGGCGGTGCCGGTGAATCTTGTCGCTACATCACGCTGACCGATTCGGAGAGCTTCGACACGACGCGCATCAAGTTCGAAACGATCAACATTTTGGGCGGGAAGTGGTCGGCGCTGGTCAAACACATTAGCTCGCTGATACGAGCGCAAGCGAACAGCACCAATCCGGCCGTGATGGTAGCGACCGAAACCTGCATCCTAACGTTCCTGCGCCTGTGGGAAAGTATTATTAGCGTGAAGGCGAACCTGTCCGTGGTGGAGACGCAACCGTTTCACGCGCAGCTCGACAACTTCCAGCTGCTGCTGCTGGTGACGAAGAATGCGGTCATTTATCGACAGATGCTGACGCTGTTCAATGAAGCGCTCTGCTATGGCAGTACGCTCGCGCTGCAGGACCTAATCCCGGAGGAGGTGGGCAGTTTGGCGCATAACATCGTGCGCTCGGTGAAGGACTACCGGATACTGGACAAGATGCCGAAATCGTCGTACAGCAACCATCTCGGGTTTCTGGGTTACCAGGGTGCGATGGTGCGCTACCAGGACCGACGGCTCGTCCGGATACAGGACGGACAGGTGGCCGCTCCAGCGACGCCTGCCGCGGAAACGTGCTACGATAGGACGCTGCTGCAGAAGATGGCACTGCTCGTGCTGAAAGCGGTCGCGGTGATTGTGAAGGAGATCCGGTGCGACTCGAGTGACTCCAGTGTGGACAGCAGCGATTTCGACATGCAGGAGATCCAGATGATCGAACGTAGTATCCGGGATGTGGTGAAAAAGCTCGAAACGTTCCTGAAGGCGCAGCTCGAGTTCCATCCGGAGAGTCACTTCAGCAAGGTGCTGATCCATCTGTTCGACGATCAGGACGACTATCTGGTGGAGGCGATGGTGTGCACGCTGGACGTGACATCGGGCATCTCCTTCCGGAACAACGCCTTCCCGGAGCTGATCGCGATGCTCAACCCGGTGTACACGTTCATCGAGTTCGCCAACCTGGGCCCGAACATCACGCACCTCTTCCTCGACCTACTCATTAGCCCCGAAACATGCTTTTTGCTGTTTTTGCTGCGCTTTCTCAAGTACATCCGGCAGAACTGGGCCATGTTTACTCAGAGCTGCTACAACTACTACCGGCACAATAGCTACAGTAACGCGGCGACGCTGCTGCAGCACCGGTTACGGGCCGCGACTGGTGGGTCAGGTGGTAGTGGCAATGCCGTCGGGGCCGTCTCTTTGGCACCCGGTGGAACCGGCACCGGGCAGGGAAGCGAACATCATTCTAGCGGTGGTGCGGCGGGGGTCGTTGGGGGAGGTGCAGTAAACGCGAACGTCATTCTGGACAGCGTGATGACGGTGCTGATCAGCCTGCGGTTACAGATCAGTCGGCTCGTCGCCGACACGCTCTTCCCGTACAACATAACGCCCATTTTGAGATTGATTGAAAATTGCGAGAGTTTGTACGAAGGTAACGAGTTGAGTTGAGGCAAAAAAAAAGAAAATATGCAAACTAATTTGGTAATTTGAAGTGTAACTATAAATTTGTATGATATTCCCGTTCCGCATACATATTACAGGGTTGCTCGCCATGTTTTGTATGTTTCTCGTATTTTTTGGCAATGTGCCAGACGTTTTTTCTTCAAATTTTATTTGCTGCAAATAATGCTTGCATAAAGTATTTATTGAGCATTTGGATCATTTGTAGATTTGGATAAAAATGGGATTAAATCGTTTCGCCGGTTTTGTTAATGAAATTTTCTTGAATCTCATGAGACTGTTTCGTATACACCTGTTTGGGTGACAGAAAATTACAGTTTCTTTAAATCATTGTAGCATGGTTGAGCTGGAATCATTTGTAAATTTATTATGATTTACATGTTTTTTTTTAGACAGCTTCGTCACAAGCATTTTAAAGTTAAATTCATAAATTGGTTGTCATGCAAACAAGAGTTTATCGTATCAAAAGTACTTGCACAATTTGTATGCACATATGCAAATACCGTACTTCCCAGAATATTCGGAACATAATCAAGACACGCTTTGTGCTGCAAAATTGGATTAAATTGTGGAAATTGCGTCAAAATTACGGAAAAATTTATACCAATCATGCGAAAACCCTGTATGTAACAAAAGTACAACCTTAACACTAGACCGGAAAATGTGGAAAATGTTTGCGTGCCTGTAAGAGATAAGCGCTCGCTCTCTCTCACACACTTTTCATCTATTTTATTTTTCTCTCTATCGTCGCGCGCATTTGCAGTTGGAAGCCGCCAGCGTGCATTTGACTTGCGGCTTGCCGTTTGATTCATTCCAAGATGTGTGTAATCATACAAACAACCACCACGTTGCCTCTGGTGCAAAAAGGACCGAATCCATTCCAATGTAGTAGTCGGATACGTTTTTTTCTATTCTTTAAAATAGTGTTTAGGTTTTTGGGACTGAATTGTACAATGCTCACTCGAACGAACTTTATGTTTATAACTCGTTTCATTTAGCACTTATGTCGCAAATTGCCGCGACAAACATTACGCAACCTTCTTTGTACATATTATTCTAAGCGTTGATATCTGTTTTTTTTTAAATCATTGTTTGCGCTGCAGTCTTCCATGTGCAAATTGTTCCAGTGCTGTTTTTGATTTGGTTTTGATAACGAAACAATAATACACTTCCAAAACAAAAAAAAAGATAAAATTGCGAATTTCAATAGACCCTAATACCTAAATTGATAAGAAGGTGCCGTTGTCGAATGCCCAATCTTGCCGATTATCATATCTCCTTTTTTCGACTGAATGGAACGGAACTGTGCAACACTATGTACAAAAAAAAACACGCAATAACCTTTAGCAGAACGCAGAATGGTTTAGGCTAGTAACAAACGTAATGTAAACTTTATCGTAGCAAGTTTTAGTTTAATTTATACGTGCTATAATAGGAGTGCCCGAAAGCAAGTGCCTTTTCTTTGCGTGGCAAACACAAACAAACGAAGGTGGCTCTGTGCGGATGAGGCAAGTTTCGCATTTCCCTTCAACTAACTTATCAACTCAGTAGAACGCAGAATCTTCACCCATTGGCCGTCGGTGGTAATGGGATTGAGGGAATCGTGCGACCACGAACGCACAAGGCATATCGTACACAGAAACAACACGACACGACGGGGCCTTTTAAACATTAGACTGTAATAAACTATTTAAATGATTTTTATACTAACGTTTTTGCGCATTTATCGTAGCGATAATGATAGAAACGTTTCATGATGACACTGTGAAGATCTCCGCGAAGAAAGCGTTTTGTGGTGCGAGGTAAACTGGTCGTAAATTGGTACAGATGAACGAATCCTTCGCACGAGGGCATCTGCTACCACGGGCTGTGAATAGAGCAGATTACATGCGAAGTATCTCTCACATTGAAATCGGCCGATCATCATTAGGTAGGTAATAGATATACATTTGTAAGTGATTATTAATTTAGCTATAAGAAAACGTCACATCGGATGCGGAATTCGTGGGATTGTCAGTGACAGGTGAACCGAATTGTATTGCGCAAAACAACTACGCTGGATTCCACGCACGTTATCTTTACTGTGACTTATTTCGAAAGTATTTGTTAGATCAATTTGTTAGACCTAGCCTAACAAATCCGTCTATAAGGATCTTGGAACAAGATTAAAGCTGCGATTGAACACAAAGTATTTAACACACGAAATAGAATTTACAGCCTTAAAAAACGATTCGACTCAGATGAACTCATAACCTGGTAGAACAACGACGCTGAATCAGTATAGAAGATTTATAATTTCATTATTCATGTACCTCTTGTCGGAGACGCGTTTCGTGCTCGATAAGGTCTTTTATAATTGCGTTCGAATGCAAACCCTGGGGGATGTTGGAGGCTACTAGAATGCTCCAGAAGATGGGCATAGTTACGGTGTAGATCCTGTCACAGAGGTATATCTGAGTACTTACTGAGCATCCGATAAAAAAAGAATCGAGCTAGTTCAGTTACAGTTCTGTATTATTATTTTAAATATGGAAAAATGATCCAAAACATTGAATGCAAGACAACATTCCAAGCTTCTATTTAGGTCACAGGAATGCGTTCTTTCCAATGTTGAAGGTATTATGTGTGGATTCATCGATAATGTAGGCCATGTTCGATGCTCGCAAATCTTATCTACTGGATGGCATCTAAGTTGCCAATATTTCTGGGAATTATACTTCAGTTACCATCGTCAATATCGCGAAAAGTAACAACATTACTACGTCGATAGAGTAATCGATTAGATAATATAATTCGCTGCCGTACACGAACCCTCTCCAGCTTTCCACACATTCTTCCTACGTCTTTTCAATATCATTTTAATGGATCTAGTTGTACCAAAAATATATCAAAATATTATGCGAATCATAGACAGAAATTAAACGAGTTTTAGTAACTAACGCAGTGTCCAAAATAATGGGAATGTTGACATTACTGTGTGTGTCTGCGGAATGTGCCTAAATCGAACGGTTGGGAAGTTTGATTAACAGTAAGATGGCGAGACAGTTTTATTGGAATCGTCGTAAAGATTAGGATTTATAGCACATGATAAACGGCTTGTCGGAGGTTTATTTGATCTATCGAGCCAATCAGCAGCGACTGGTAGTTAGAATTGGAAGTAAAACCCCGCCATAAATTTCACCGTCGCAATTGTCGGCAATAGTGTCCTTCGTTGTCTGGTTCATATTGTCGGTTAGTCTACGTAACAGTTAGCCTACGTAACAATTAGTCTTTATTTATTTATTATTTTAAGAACTATCCTATCGTTAATTTCAGTCATGTTGCAGATGTATTAAAGTCTCAGCATTGGTACATATTGTTGATACGCTGTATATCACCCGAACTCATGGCCATCCGCTGCCCGATCGCAACATTAGCAACCTTGGGTACGATCGTCGGACTGCCGTTCATGCTGAACGCAAGCGCATCGTAGTGCATGACGCTGTCGTAATCGTAAGCAACGCCGTAGCTCATGATGCGATCCGTTCCGTACGACAGGAAGTTGCTCTCCTGGCCGGCCGCTATGTTTTGCCACAGTATGTCCACATACTGATCGCGATCGGTCGCACTCTGCATGTGGTAGAAACCGAGCGCGTGTATCAGCTCGTGGATGATGGTGCCGTGCGTGAAGCAACCCGTTCCAACCGCGCTCGGTTCCAGCTGCAGTGTCTGGGCTCCTCGAACGCGTCCCACAAAAGACGTACAGCCCGATCCGTTTCCGGTGGAAATGCGCACGAAATCGACCGTTGAGGCCGTGGTCGGCACAAACCGCACGCACGTACTTTGTTCGATCGCGCGCATGGCCGCCTCAATCGCATTTCGCTGTTCCAACGCTGCTCGAAAAGGAGATATGTACACGGTTAGTAAAACATGCACTCAACTCTTAGCTCACTGTACCGATGACTTACTAAAGTGCGATACTACTATTTCGTAGGGTACTGTCCGATCGGGCCATAGAAAGGTGGGTAAGTACATGCCGGTACGCTTCCTCAGCTCCACCGATTGTTCCTCGACCAGCAGCATATCACCTTCAAAGTTATCACCGAGCTCATTCACTGGTTGTCGCTGCTCATTTCGAAGTTCCTGTCGCCACGATGCTAATGGATGCAGCGCCACGAAAGGAAACAACACCCACAACAACAGCAGACGCGCTAAGCGGCAATAGAACATCATTGTTACCGAAGTATCTAACTATCCAGTTCTCGTCACTGACACGAACCGTTTGCCCTGCGCTACCAGCACAGCCGCACCTGCATAACTGACCTTCGGCGATTTTGGGATTTTCGGTTTTTATATCGGACATCACTCCGGGCGGTGCTTAATCTTGCCGGTATGTGGTGATAGAGATAATCCATTATCATCAGCGTCACCTTCAAAGAGCAAACGGCTCGGTTATTGCAGGTATTTGAATTAATGTTTTTGATTATTTGACGCACATGCAGGGTGGGTTTCGGTTGCTAGCTTTGCAATCGCACCTCGGGGACAATACCGCAGCGGTTGGTGGTGTTTTTTGTTGTTGTTTTTCTTCTGAACAAGCCAGCGGAACTCGCGTGAGCATGAGTAAAGTCGCGTGGCTGATATCGCGCTCCGTACAATGGGAAGAAAAGTTCATTCACGTATGGTTGGATTGGTCCGTCATCGAAACTTAGTCGAAAATGTGTGGCTGAGGAAATTTTCGTTGATCATAAAAGCAACTCAGTCTATACCATTTGAAGGTAAGAGTATCGAACATGTCGTCGAACATACGTTCTACTCCCATTGGAGACAAGGCATTTAAAATAAAATTTTCCGTGCTGTCTCGAGAGAGAGAGAGAGAGAGAGAGAGAGAAAGTGCGCGAGAGAGAGAGAGAGAGAGAGAGAGAGAGAGAGAGCATCTGAGAATATGTCGCCCAGTTTTACACTTCGATCAGGCAGTTTCACGAAAGTACGACCACCAGGTGGCGCTCATTCAATGATGATTGGCGACCACGATTTGTAGGTGGCGCTGATGGCAGAACGGAGAATGCGGAGAATGTGCTTGGGACTAGGAAGTAATGACCCAAGGTACAGTGAAGTCCTAGCGTGGCATGGTAGCAGCGAACAGACTCCAATATCACACAACTTTTTACGTCCGGAGGTTCTTTTTCAGTAAAAAAAACGAGATATATTTCGTATTATTCGTATTCTAATTAAAAATCGCATTGCATTGCATGTAGCATTGGCATAAATGTTATTTGCTGCACTGTAGATTGCGTGCAGGTTCTGTCTACGACCGATTTGCACAGAGTACAACGTTCCTTGAACAGAAGCAAACTTTTAGGCGTTTCGTTTATCGAAATGGGTTGCTGCTTTTTCCTTTAAAAAACTTAAGAATTTATTATAAATTTTGCAACTACTGGGCGCCTCCATATACACCGTAGTGTCTGACTATTTATTGACCAAACCTTGACATTCAACAGTATCATAACAGTTATACCAGAGGCAAAATAGAAAATAATGAAAACGATAGGAAAGTAAGGCACAATGCATAAAGCTCTGTAATTCGATAATAGTTCAATATGAAGGCCTGAATTTTATTAATGCATTAACACAATGCTATTTTGTAGTTCGCTTGAATATTGCATCGATTCGTTTTACGCCTTGTTAAGACAACCGTACATCCAGTTGAGCTTGGAGATGTCTCGTTCGCTCATGCCGAGGCGCTGACCGATGGTGGCGTTCGGATCCTTCGGTACGATCGTTCGCTGACCGTTGATGGAGAAAGCCGTGGCACCGTAGTGCATCACGCTACCGTAATCGTACCGCACGCCAAAGTCCGTCACCACGCTATCGCTGTAGATGTTAAAGTTGTTCTCGGTACCGCTCTCGATGTTTTCCCAGATGATGTCGACGAACTCGTCTCGATCGCTCGCACTCTGCTGATGGTAGAAACCGAGCGCGTGCAGGAACTCGTGCACGACCGTTCCGATGCGGAAGCAGCCCACTCCGACGGTGTTCGGCTGAAGGTTAAGGTTCTGCCGTCCACCGGTGAAACCGACGGACGAGAAGCATCCCGAACTGGAGCCGATCACGCGTATGTAGGCTGTCTCGTCGGCGGAAACACGCTGGAAGCTAAGGCACGACTGGGTTTGAAGCAACCGGACGCCTAGTACGATGTGCTCCACTTGCTCCGGAGCTGTGAAGGATCGGATTCGGGTTGGAGAGAGTGAATGAGCGAATGTATGGCATCATTTTGGTTTCAGTGAAACTTACTGAAGTCTGCCTCTTCAATGTAGTAATAGACGATTCGATTGGGCCAGCGTCGGGTCTGGGTGATCAGACCGTTCCGTCTGTTCTGTACCACATCCAACTGCTCCGCGTCCAGCACCATGTCACCCTCAAATTGTCCGCTCAGCTCCTCGGCCAGATCGTCCGGTCCGAGATGGGCCAACCGTTCCACTGTAGATTGCACGTAGATGTAGGAGCAGAAGCTCGTTGACTTAATCCTCGTATTTTAGAGTTCCACTGCTAGTGCTTACCATTTTTCGGGCTATTGGGAATTGCCTTCCCTGCGGTTGGCAAGCTGTTGACGCTAACGGCGACGAACAGTAAGGCGCAGGTAACTGCCAAAATAACTCTCTAAAAACAGGATAGGTAGGAATGGGTTTTAGAACAATCGTGTTGAAATTGACCCGTTCCAGGGTGATTTTTACCATCTTGGTTCGACTGCTTGACGAGCTCTCGTAGGATGCAGTAACGTACAGACGGATTGATGGAACGATTCTGATTCGGTAGTACCGATCCGCGCGGTATCACTGCTCACAAATCTTTTGAGGGCTCTGATACGGCCTGATTTATATCACCGCTTGATGAGTTTTTCAACTTTCGTTTATCTGATCCATGAACCATGTTTCAGTGACGTTTTGGTCGCTCGCAATACAATGGGCAATTATGGTGACCAGTGGGCGATTCCATCTCGACCCGACCAGAAGGCAGTGCGATAAGATTAGTTTCGGTGAAGCAAACGGATTGTTTTGCACGCCATTTGCTTGACCCCTTCGCTGGACCGCAAAGAAGACCGGCCGATGAGTTGAAGGATCCGCTTATGCTCACTGCGCGAAAGGTAAGTTGTGTCATGACGCGCAAGCTGACCGATTTTTCTAATCATTGTTCGATGCCTTTTGCCTGCGATCTCTCGTGTGGCGCGTCAATCGTTCAACCGAAGTGTGACTTTTGCTTTTTTGTGCCTGTTGAAGTGGTAAGTTACTTCAAATTGAATACACGAGGGTTTTCTTCAACAGATCGCCTAAGTCGTCTGTGGTTATTCCTATTCCTCAAGAGTAAGAGACATCGTAAATATAAATGGATGACGAGTGCTCAGTGTCCACTTCAGCGGTGCATTGCTGAGGTAAGCAGGTGAAGTGAATTTTAAGAGTTTAATTAACATACAAAAGAGGGATGTTGCTGGTTCAAAAACTGATTAAAAAATAGGATTTTTACTTTCAATGGAACGCTTTTTAGCCGTTGTTAACAATCAAATAATGTTAAACGTCAAGTGTGCTTGACGAGAAAGTAACTGCAGAATAATTACGATACTCGTCAAGAGATGGCGCCACATATGCAACACCAGTGCGCTCTTTAAGTGTTTGCTACCGTTTGCATGCTGAGGAGTAATTTATACCCAAGTGGAGTATCTGCTTTTTAGTATCTGCTGATAATGTTAGCTCTATATGCGCAATTACAGTATTAGGCTTACTCATCGTGATCAAAGTAAGTGTACTTTTCTAGAAAAACTCTACATTGAATATTTTTATAATTGATTGCAATCAAAAGGAATTTTCCTGTTTATTTACATATTTTCGAAGTCTTATGCACCCTAGTCTTATATACTCTCCACGAGATTAAGTGGTAATCTCTGCGATTAGATGTTCCCGATGTATTAAATGTTGTTTGTGTTGATGGAATCACAGAGTCATTGATGGCGGATAATCAAGAGTGGTTGTGTATTGTGCCAAAGCTAATCTCACCAGTTGGTTTACTAGCAAGCAATAAAAACATTCTTCAACTACCCACTTCACATCAACACCCTCCACGCTGACTGCCAATCTTGTCATTGCGACGAACTAACCGATATCTTCTCACCTTCCCGATTAGGTATACTGCAAGTCAGCAACAATGCATCCGCTCCGTGGTATGCCGCCGTGAGTCTGATGTCGTCTGTCGGGCAATGCTATAGATGCGTAGCTAATAGTACCTGGTCTATCTCCTGTTATCGATGCGTCTTCCTATCATCCTTACACCTCGAAAAAAAGTCTCACTCAGCAGAAAAGGCCCATCGGTGGTTTGTGTTGCGCTTATCAGCCGCGCAGGGCGCACCGGTAGCACGGTGGGGTAGCTTCGACTAGTAGCGAACCTATAAACGATATACGGCCGACTGCTGGGAAGCTCATTTGCAAACGGTCCACTCGGTGGTGAAGTGACGAATAAAATGGCCGTACTGCGAGACGTTGCGTTGGCGCTGCTAGCCGTCGCGTTTGTTCAGGCCGGAGTGCTTAAGAACACGCCAGCGAACAGTGAGTCGCGGGATACGTACAAGGTAGTGTTTTGTGGTAACTGTGATTTTCTTCTTTTCTTGTGCATAGTTGCTCGGCTGCAAAACTTGCGCCCGGATGACCTTGCGGAGGAACTCAGCGGACAATACGAGGGAGATATCGTGCTGAGTGAGGAACAGGAACGGTCGATGCTCAGCAACAAACGGAATGGGCTGATTGCGGCGACTTACCGGTGGCCTGGGAACACCGTCCCGGTAATGATTGTCGAGGAAGATTTCAGTGAGCTACGAACCTTTTACATGCGCTTCGAGTGGACCGTATCCATAATAATCCCCCCAACGCATCTAACATCTTCTTCCACCAGCTGTGGATCAGATCGAACACATCAAGCGTGGCCTGCGGCTGATTGAAACTGCCACCTGCATCAGGTTCGTGATGCGCACCGATGAAGCGGATTACGTGCGCGTGATTGGTACCGGTTCCGGCTGCTACTCGTCCGTCGGCCATCGTGGCGATGATCAAACGCTCAACCTGCAGCCGAACACACCCGACACCGGGTGCTTCCGGTTGGCCACAATCGTGCACGAGTTTATTCACGCGCTCGGTTTCTACCATCAGCAGAGCGCGAGCGATCGGGACGAGTTCGTCGACATCATCTGGGACAACATCGAGGAGGGTAAGGAGCATAACTTCAACATCTACAACAGTGACACGGTGACGGACTTTAGCGTGCGGTACGACTACGGTAGCGTGATGCACTACAGTGCGACCGCGTTCAGCAAAAACGGCGAGAAAACGATCGTGCCGAAGGACCCGAACGCCAACATCGGGCAGCGGGTCGGTATGAGTGAGCGGGACATCTCCAAGCTGAACCATATGTACAAGTGTTTGAATAAAAATTAAGAAGCAGATAGAAGTATAGCAAATCGCAATCGGAAGCATTAAAAAAGAGGGGCTTCGTCTGTGGGTGAGTATTTTTCTGTCTAATTTTGCGTAGACAGAAAACTAGTTGGATGATGCATGAGGAAATGCTTACGAACAAAGATGGTAAACACATTTTAAAATTCGTTTTTTTTTAAAATATTAACTGGCCGAATCATAAAATCAACCTAGCCAGCTCATTATCCACAATTATCAGGTGATTTAATAGTTGAACTAATATTTAAGATATTTACCGAGCAATTAAAACCTATTAAATTTATCATCTACAGTTCGTCTATTTGGTAATCCTTCGTATTTTTTTTTTGTGATAATCGAATAAGAACCGAACGAATAAGAACAAATAGCCTTACTTCTGGTGATAGAATATTATCAACTTAATAGAGTGGCGCCATCTATTGCCGGGTCACGGAAACTTTAGGGGGACTTAAACCCAGCCTGCAACATGGAGGGTGCTATTTCTTTTTTTTATTTATTTTCGGCTCCTGATGGCTAAACTGTCTATTAGAAAGTAACCGTCTAAAATGTTACCATATTAAAAGGAAGTAGTTTAGTTGGGTTGAAATAAATTAAAAATCTCTTTTATTTAATTATACCATCGAATTACGAACGAACGAACACAGGTTCGACACCTCTGACATGAAAGCTACTAGCGGAGTTGAAGAGCTAGCGCAAGTGCGATGAAAAACCTTCTAAATGGTATGATTCGATTCCTATTAGTTTGTCGGTTTTTGCAGCAGATCTGAACGGCGAGCGGCGGATCGAGATTTCGGATGGTAAAAAAAACTGATTCGAAACGGCAACCGCTACACCTTCTTTCACTGGAGTATGATGTTAGTTGGATTTATTACAATTTCATTCGAATCGCGCGGTAATGTTGTCCTGCAAACATCACCCACCCTCGGCACC
>JXWZ01013462.1:0-41848 GCA_000956215.1 Anopheles farauti No. 4 | reverse complement strand
GATGATCACGAGCTCGAGTTGGAGAAAGAGATGATGGTCTTCGTTTCTTAATTTTTATTTTCAACACCAATTTCTCCAACCCGTTCGTTCGTTCCGGTGTCAAGGCGAATCGCCCGGAGCTTTGATAGAAGCATCGAATCCTGGTCACTGACATCAACGACATCGGGACACTCGCAAGGCCTAGTGGCACCAGCAACCAGGGAAAAAGTACATGAAAATAAAAGTGTTTTCCTACCGCTCCTGTCCGCCTGTGTCCAGGGCCGATCGTTACTTGCAGCAGTTCCGGATGAGGGGCCTGCGTGTACGTGAAATCAGTTGCCACTTGCCGGCCATCAGCATGCCCGACACGTGCTCGTACAACCGCACGACCGGTCGGTCAAGTGTCCCCAGTGCGTTTTCGTTTTCCTTCAATTTGACAGTTGGCAAGTTTTTCGGAGAGCTGGAGTTGCCTGGAGTGGAACCGAAAAACGCGCTCGGGTATCAATAAGAGTTCGACGATCACACGTCTCTGCACGTCATGCGGTACGTAGCGTTTCGTGTCGGACGCAGAGAAAGTGTTGCATGTTTATGAACGCAAACAGAGAAGAAAAAACCCCATCCCCATCCACCGCAGCCCCGTGCAACGACTTCACCTTCATGAAATTCCACGCGCTTGTCCAGTTTTGAACGTGGACCAATGCGTGAAGCGATAGAGATCTTTATCATTCCGAAATTTGTGGCAGTACTCATATCTCCCATCTCACTCGATGTCTCACCCTGACCTCTAGCGTTGCTGGATGAACTGGGAACGGCACTATCAATAAAGCTTACTCGAAACCGGTCCAGAAAGTCTGGACGGGAGGAAATATCGCTCCAGGTCTTCCACTGAGCGCTACCGTTCGTGGCTGCGATCATAATGTCCTCTTCGAATGGATAGTTTCGTTGGTTTCATTGGTGTGATTCCCGAAACTCTAGCCACCGCTGGCCATGACGGCCTGGATACTGGACGGCCCGGGCGTTCCAATCAAAGATGTAGGACGTCCGTTGTGTTTGTTTCGATTTCCTTTTGCCGCTGCTCAGCCGAGTAACGAGGACGACGAGTTCACGGTTTCGTACCAGCATCTCGCATCAAACATTGTAGGAACGAAGCAGCTGAAGATAAGTGAACGAAGAAGGAGAAAAAATATGTCCCAAGTTCCGGTTTCGGAACCGTGTTTGGAGTCAAATCCCGCGACGACAATCGCCTCCGGAGGTTCGCTGCGCCACAGAACTGCAGACAGAAAGCAATGTGTGAAAAGTTTCACTTTCCTCTCGTGTCGTCGTGATCTATGAAGGGCAGGTTCATCTTTCTCTCTCCCTCTTTCACTTCACTAGCGCGACGGTAAGGTGGTGCGGGAATAGATTTATGCAAGCTACCGAAAACTATTATTCAACCCCATGCATCTTTTCCGATGCACCAATGGCAGGGTTGGGGTTTGTTACAGTTTGTTCTACTGAGAGGGAATTGTATAAATAGTTACGCAAGCGCACGTGACGTAAGCCGAAATCTTTTATATGTTTTGTTTTTTTCTTCATTGGCTCTACAATTATTGAAGGTAAAGTCTACGAGGATCGGCTGATTTTGGTTTCCTTAGGATAAATTTCCAATCTTGTAAAAGCTATAGCCCTTTTAGAATTGTTGTGCTTCAAAATGTTTCTTTTGCTTGTGTTTTCAAAATCGCGAAACAATCAAAGAAGCAATCAAACAATTTGCCACCCAAAGATAGTCGGTGGAACCAACCATTGCAGCTTTCTGTTATCACTAGAAATTCCTAAGACCATGCTGACGCAGAAAGCCAAAAAAACGAAACATTTCAGTAGTGAAGCAACAGCAGAAAAAAAAACTGATACAACAACTCCGATTTCGATACTGAGCACAGGAAGTTTCATTAGAAAGTCATAAATTGTGTTTCACTTCACCAGACCGCGCCACCCACTTTCAACGCATTGCGCACGACGCCGATTATGGTGATTGGGGTGCCACAACCATGAGCCTCTCTGCGCCCGAGCACCCCGAGTACGGTCACGGTGAATCGTGGCCGAAAACGCTCGGTTTGGTTCGAATATTGATCGTAATTCACGCGTGTGCACCTGACCATGTGGTCAGGTTCGTCGTCCGTTGACTCTCCGCGATGCGTTCGGCATTCTACTCGCGAGCTTTGCATTTTCTTGTGCGGAAGCCCTGGTCCGGTAAAACGTGCACCGTGCGAATAATGCCATTGCCACCATGCCGGACATTTGTGGAAATCTTGTCGCGCCCGGTTGTCTATTTTCACCCTTTTAATCATGGGCCGCTTGGTAGAAATATGTGCTGGTGGAAAGCACGCTCAAGTGTCATGGGAGGGTGTGTGTTCCACCCTTGTGATTCCTTTTTGCAACGTTGCTTTGCGCAACGGGTACGGCAGCAGCGGCTCATCTTGTGCGAAACGCGCAAACCCGCGCACGCGTGCGCTTCAAATGAACAAAAAGCAGCGCGTGAAAATGAAGACAACATAAACAAGCAGCAAATTCCTGGCAAAGAAAACATCATTTGTTTCCACCTGCTGGTGCTGCTTCTCTGACCTGCTTCAATGAGCGAAGCGTGATGCATGGTCAATTTCTCTGTCGGCGGGCGCTGGATTTCTTTTTCTTCGACACCAATCACAGCACTGTGTGTATGTATGGGGATGGGTGCTGATTGCGCTGATTGCACGCAGTACAATTTGATCGGTAATGTGCCGTTTTTCGCTGCGTTTTTTTTCTCGCTCCCGAAACGTACAATTCGCGAGGCAACACACTTACTTTTTCTTCTCTTCACACTTCCACACACAATAGTTTTAACTAGTCCTTTACATCCCTACCCTGCGTTTGTGTTCGAGATATCGAATTACTTTCTTTCGTTTCTTCAAACACTCATTTTTCGAAACCCATTGCTTTACTTTCTTAGCGTTGCAGGTGATGGTGGCGTGGAACGCGCTTCAAATGTTAATATTCGGCACAAAGTTAAACGTTAGTATATCCTGCAGTTTGCTCGCCATTTGATGAGTGTTGTCGTTCATCTTCCTAACAGCCGTTGTTGTATTTTGTAGCACCATCTAAAACGCATTGGTTCGAAAGCCTTAAAATAACCATTCCCTTGCCATTAAAAAAAATATTAATTTCATACCTGAGACTTCATCAGTAAGTTATCCGTTTCATTCAGCTGCTTCGAGACGGATATCACCGTGTTATGGATGAATTCGTTCAACAGCGATATGCATCTTTCATCTGTAGTTAAAACAAGGGTTCATTTTTCTATTAACATTCTTCTCTAGATAACATTTCTTTCCCTTACTCATCGTATGTCGCACGTGCAATCGTTGCATCTCCTCATCCGAAGACACCACAGCCGTCGGGGATGCTGCTGCTGATGATTCAACTGCTTCTCTGGCAAACGTAAACGACAACGGAACCGGACCGGACGTTGATAAATGGGGAATTCCTTTTTCGATCGATATTACCTGTACGGAATGGAAAGGATGTGGAGCGGTTACATTTTACACGAACTCCTAGAGCACTTTCACTCTCCACGATGGCAATGAAGTTTAGGAATTACCTCAGTATCGTCATCATCCGTTTCTGAGGCTTCTCCAGCAACAATGTTAGCTGATCTTGACTCCATTTCGGTATGCTGCGGTGACAAACAAGCAGTAACACGTTTCACTCGGAGGCTGGTTAACGAGCTAGATACGAAATAACTGAGACGATTTTTTTTCGCACAAGCTTATTTGTTTACCAAACAATTACGTATTCGCCGATGTAAACAAACTTTCTTTGCTGTCAGAACGCTGTCAAATGTTCTGACAAAATAATTTCAAACGAAACGTTATGTATTCTCAAATAAATATATCCTTTCAATTTCATCTTTCATCTGCTATTCATGAAATTTAGTTATGTGTAATTGCATATTCCTTTGAATAAAGTCGTCTTATCTTTAAATCACATTACTACGATATCCACGAGTTCTTACTTACCGTATTCGCTTATTTATTTAGAACGGTAGTTCTTATCCCCTCGTTCCAAAAACATCCGTAGCTACAATGCACTTCGCAAATTATCTGATCTGATCGCATAATCTGATTTTCTTCTTCATCATGGCCACAGCCCAAGGTTGGAAAATTTAACGAATAATAAAATATTGTTCCAGAAGTGTCGTAAAAGCCGTCGTACCATATTTTCACATACTCAGTTTATTGCAGGTTTTTTACAATCTCAGTAATAAAGAAATATATGCTGAAAGTCACAGTGGTAATAAATATATGTAATAGTGTATGAAGATGTTCTGTCTTTCTTCGCAAGATCATGTTCACTCTCCGATTCACGCCACCGTCGGTTTTCTCCTTGATTAATACTGCGGAGGCTGATGAGGATACTGCTGGCCCATCATGTTGTTCTGGTTGGGCATTTGACGCAGCTGGGCCACTAGGTTGGGTGTCGTCTGATTTCCCATTCCTTGCCCTTGATTTTGCATCATACCTTGAGCGTTTCCAGCTTGACCCATTCCTGCGAATATGATGATGGAACATTTGGATCGTATTAAAAAAAGAACTCACACTGCATGTATTTTATGACACACTTCATCCTGCCTTACCTGAATGTTGCTGCATGATCAGGCGCATTCGCTGCTGCTGCTGGAACTGTTGCTGATTTTGCGGCATATTGCCACCAACGCCCGGGTTTCCGCCTTGCCGTGGGTACGGTGGAACAGCACCTTGATTCACCCCCATGTTGCCCATCGTTACGTTGGGTGCGTGCTGCCCATACTGACCACGTCCCGCCATGGCGGCACGTTGCTGTGCGATAAACTCGGCCTGCGTGTTGCGTTGCTGCTGGGCCATCTGGTTGAAGTTGCCCATCATACCACCACCCTGGCCACCCTGCTGCCCCATACCCTGATTGCCGTAGCTGGGATAGTTCTGATTAACGTTCTGGTACGGCACGTTCTGTCCCTGGAACATGGCTCCACCCTGCATGTTACCGGACTGCTGCATGTTCTGCATTCCTCCCATGCCCGGGTTGCCCATGGCCGGATTGCCCATACCACCCGGGTTCGGCATACCACCCGCGTTTCCACCCATACCACCCTGTCCACCACCCATCGCCGCTGCGCCACCCAGGCCCGCGTTGCCCATACCGGCAGTAACCATGCCCCCGGAAGTGACCATTCCACCGGCACCACCGCCTCCCATTCCACCGGCACCACCACCACCGCCACCTCCTCCCATTCCACTGTTGCCAGTCATTCCACCTGCTCCGCCAAGTCCACCGGCACCACCACCACCACCAGCACCACCGCCTCCACCCATACTCTGCGCAACCATTGCCGCATTCGGTCCAGGGTTCATCATGCCCGTCTGTATCATACTGCCGCCCGATTGGCTCATAATCGAGCCACCCGTCGTACCCATCATAGCCGCCGCATTCTGACCCATGATGCCACCGGCCGCCTGCTGACCCTGGGCACCCTGTTGCGCTCCCATCATACCGCCGGCGCCCATGCCTGGTCCCGTTCCCATCACGGTGCCACCACCAGCACCTGCCGCAAGGCCCGCTGTCCCACCTGCCATGGCCGGATTCATCGGACCCATGCCAGCCTGTGGCCCACCTACGATGGGATTACCGGGAATACCTGCGCGTAACTGACCGCGCATGAATTGTTGCTGCGGATTACGCTGCGGTTGCTGCTGCTGTGGCTGCTGTTGCTGCATGAACCCCGGATGACCGGTGCTGATGGGCAACTTCGATCGGAGCATGTTCGAGAGCGCTTGTTTCGAGTTTGCATTCTGGGGACGATCGAACCGGTTCACTGGGGAAGAAGTCGAATCGAAAGCAAAAAAATTAGAACACGAGAAAAAGCATATGTATCAGTATTTTGACTAATGACTTACTCGTTCCCTGACCGATGCTGGAATAGAACATCTGTGACTGCAATCCTTGCTGTACTCCTTGCTGCGGTCCCTGCTGTGGTCCCTGCTGTTGAGGTCCGGCCTGTTGCGCCTGCTGTGGTGTTTGCTGTTGTTGTGCTTGTGATTGTGGCTGTTGCTGCTGCTGTTGCTGTTGCTGTTGTTGTTGTTGCTGCTGTTGTTGCTGCTGCTGCTGTTGCTGTTGATGCTGTTGCTGCAGCGAACCATACCCACCCCATTGCTGATTGCCGCCACCTTGCTGCTGCTGGGCCAGCTGTGCCATTGGGTTTACGTTGCCCACGAAACCCATGTTGGGGTTTCCTTGTGATTGTTGTTGTTGCTGCTGCGCCTGCTGCACTTGTTGTGCTTGCTGTACCTGTTGCGCCGCCTGTGGTTGTTGTTGCTGCTGAGGTTGCTGTTGTTGCTGCTGCTGTTGCTGCTGTTGTTGTTGCTGCTGTTGCTGTTGCTGCTGTTGGTTAAGCATTCCACCGCCCATTCCAGCGCCAAGTCCACCCATTCCCGATTGCATGCCACCGAGGTTCGCTTGGCCGACGAGCTGGCCAGGATTTGCCTGACCGTACTGTTGCTGCATGAGCTGCTGGTTCATAGCGTTCATCGGTCCACCCATCTGCATGCCGCCCATGTTGGCATTTTGCATCTGCTGCAGTGTTTGCTGCGGCGTCATGCCAACCTGCTGCTGCGATTGCTGCGGACCAAGTTGCTGCTGCTGTTGTTGCTGCTGAAGCGCTTGTTGTTGCTGTTGCTGAGGAATGTTGGACTGCTGCTGCTGCTGCTGCTGCTGCTGTTGCTGCATCATCATTTGATTCTGCTGCTGCTGTTGCAGCTGTTGCTGCTGTTGTTGCAGTTGCTGTAGCTGCTGCTGTTGCTGGAGGTGCTGTTGCTGTTGCTGCTGCTGCAGGTGCAGTTGTTGTTGCTGTTGCTGTAGATGTTGTTGTTGCTGGAGCGATTGCTGCTGCTGCTGCAATTGTTGCTGCTGCTGCTGTTGCTGCTGCTGTTGTTGCTGCATTTGTTGCATCTGTTGCGGTCCGGCACCGCTTTGCGGTCCAAGAGCCGGCATAATCGGTTGCTGCGGTTGGCTCGGCTGCACCTGTGCGGCCGGTGTTGCCTTCGGTTTGCGTTTGCGTGTAGTTTTGCCCTTTTTCGAGCCCGTGCTCGGTGCCGGCGATTGGTCCGATGAAGGCGTATCCGCTTTCATGTCGTCTTTGAGCTTGTCCGGCAACGGATCCACCTCTTCCGGTGGTAGAGGCAGCGGCTCGTAGTAATAACTGCTCGGTTTGAACAGACTGTGCGTGTGGTACTTCAACAGCCGATGCGTTTCCTCGTATGCGAGCGGTTTCCGCTCGATTTTAACCGCCCCAAACCACGCCCACGAAAGGGGGGCCGGATTTTTGTGTCCTTCCAACAGATCCCAAACACTCACACGTTGCTTGTCGCCCAACCGAAGTCCCTGCAAGAGACAAAAACAAACCTTAGCTCTGGAGCCTTCTACAATCAAAGAAAAAAAAACCTATGCGCCACTTACATTCTTCTTTTCGATGCTATCAATCGCTATCTTGTTGCCCTTGGCATCCGTCGAGGAACCGGCTGAATCGCAAGTCAACACCTCGCACGTTTGCTTTGCTAACGGCAACAGCTGCCTAACATATTTGATCGAAGGCCCATTCTTATCGCCTAGTTCCTTGCGAAGTTTCTTCATGAGATTAGTGTACAATTTCTTGTTCTCGTCCCGCTCCGTCTGACTGTCGCTGACCAGTGTCGAATGTATCAGTGTCGCCAGCATGTCCAGTGTTGTGGTAAATAACTCTCTACCGAAAGGGAAACAAAGATTAATTTAGCGCTACAATCTTCTTAAATCTCTAGCAAAACGTGGTTCTTACGAGTTGTTGCTCAAATCAATCACGCCTTGGCTTATGAGTTGCGCGAACAGTATCGCCCAATCGGTCGTGGAGGTGGCATTCTTCATGATTGCATCGAACAGCCCACCAACGAGTGAGTACCGCAGTTGTAATGCGTCCAACATTTTTTCAAACCCACACGGATCCTCAATACCACCGATGGTTTCGAGCTGGAAAAGATGAAGCGGAATTGAACCTTTGCAGCTTTCGTTGGAATCATATTATTTACTTACACTTTGATCGCGATTCTGCAGAAACTGCGACAGCTGAGAGTATAGCGATTGCAGCAGACCCTCTTTCTGCTCGTCCTGATGCTTCAGACACGTCAGCACTAGCCCCAGGAATGGTTGGTGATTGAGTTGTGCCGATTGTTTGCTCCCAAATGTACTGCCATTCGAACTAACCGAGCTGTTGCTATTCGCACCGTGGCTGTGGCTATTATTGTTACTATTACTGTTGCCCGCGTTGCCCTCCTTGTGTTTGCTGAACATACTCGTACTCTCCAACACCTGCCCGGACACCTTCAGGATTCTGCCCTGCACCGCACACGGCAACTTCGATATTAATGGTGCCACCAGCCAAGTGGACGGTTTAACCTTCTCCTGTTTCGCGTCCTGGCTGCCGCTGCTGCTACTGCCATTGAGCGTAAATTCGTTCACGCGAAACACATCGATAGCTGCTCGGGCCACCATATCGAGCCAATTGGACAGCTCCAACGGTATGCAGTTGGTTTGCTTGAACATGAGCTGTAAATCCAGCCACGAAATACGCAACGACCACTGCTCGAGATTCTCCAGAATGCGCACAATGATCGCCTTTTGGTCCAGCTCGGCAATAAGGTTCGATTCGTGTTCGGGATAGCAGATCATATGCAGCAACCGTTGCGCTTGCTTCGCCGTCAGAAGATTATCGATCAGCATGCCCTGCTGGCACAGTTCTTCCGCATTCTGCAGACACCGCTCCAGTACCCATTCCTGAAACCAAACTCAACTCAACGCATTAGTTTGTGAGCTTTGCGAGCATAGATAGATTTTCGTACCTGTGAACAGATCTGGCGCAGTACATGCTGGGCAAAATCTGAAAGGCTTGTTGCGTTCTCCTGGTTCAGGTGCGAGTTTTGCTGCCTGCAGGAAGCAAACGACATAAACAGATCGATTAGTTCGAGTAGATGTATCATGCGGAAATGAAAACGAATATGTTTCTTGCACAAAAGTGATCGTATGAATAGTGGGTGGCAAAGTAAATGGGTAAAGAAAGCTAAAGAACATCACACGCAAGACGTTATCCACACAATGAGCCGTCCCGACTATAGCTAAATGTTTTCCATCATTGGCTGAACGGACACAATGACCTAATGTGACATGGATCTAACAATGAGGTGCATAAAGTTTCTAGGTTTTCGTGTTAAAAAAACAATACAATTACTCCCGTTTATGTGTTCGGTTTTTTTTTCAATGTTCACAAACGTTATGGGCATTATTTTTATCTTATATAATAAAATATTTTTTTTTAAATCAATAAAATATTTGTAGGAATTTCAAACTCATATAATAGAATTTTTGCAGCTAGAATAGTTGCAAGCAAGCATTAATTTTACTGATAATAAGTAACAAAAACTGTGTGCTTTCACGCCATCGTTGATCGTTCTGATCAATCCTATGAACACCATCGACAGTTTACACTTCATACACAACCAAGCGTGGATGGGGATAAAATGAAAAGATGATAAACATGAAGATAGCGGAACACGATGTTTATATTTCACTAATAACGAGTAGCAGCGACCCATAGGAAACCGACAAACCACCGATGAATGATGGTGCACAGATTGAACTCGTTGCCAATCAATGTTCTATACCTAGACGACAAACCAATGACGTGCTTTTTTGGAATAAGGGGAAAATGGTTCTATGCCGTATCATACTAGCGCTTTATTTTGACTAAATAAAGTGTTGGGTGTAGAACGAAACATCAATTGAAATGGAACCGAAAGCGATGCAACAACGTGCAGAAAATGAGAAAAAGAAAAAGGAAAAAGGGGGAAGAGAGGAAAAAACACAAACAAAACATGGGAAGCAAACAATGTACACATAATATAAAATAGTAAAGAAAAACAAACGAACTCAATCGGCAAACCATTCGCACACCTGCTAGAGTATAATCGAGCGGAGGCGGTTGGAGAGAGTTCCCCCAGTTCGATCATCCTAAATCAGGAACCAAAATAAAGATAAGAAAAAACATCGTCAACTAAATCAAATCGGATCAATCAAGTTGTGAGCAAGGATGCAATTATATATGTGTATATGTATATATCTAACGCGTAACGGTGTGTGTTTGGACGATTTCGTATTGAAAGAATATGAAAAATTAAATTCTAATCAGATTTGAAGATAAATGTAGTTTGTCACAAAAGGAAAGTCTTTACTTACGACACATCCAGCATCGATTCGTCCGGGTTGCCCAGGATGGAAAGATCGCTCGTACCAAGGATGTGGCTCAGATCACCGGAACTTTTCGGCGTGCTGCCCGGATGTACCGGTGTGTTGAGCCCGCTTCGCTTGCCCGTGCCAAATATCGATGATACCTTGTGAGCCGTCGCATCGCCCACCACCAGAATGCCCTTTAGCACCGCCAGCACCGGTGCTACGCCGATGTTTTTGTGTGCCGCCGCCAGCAGATGCCGGTCGCAGCTCAGCTTGATGTTGTGTTGAGCATTCCCGACCGTAATCGGATTCGGTGACGTGCTGACCGAGTACAGGCCCGGTTGCGGACATTCGATCGTTTTGAACAGTCGCAGCAGCAGATGACAGGTGAGTCTAGCGCCTGCCTCGATTTCCGGTGTCGTTTCGCCGCGTCCTTTGCCCGCTTGCACCAGCGAAGGTAGTGCCACGTGGGCGACAAAGTTTTCCAGCGAAAAGCAATGACGCGCTACCAGGATGCTCGTGAACACCGAGAGCGCATTGTGGATGTTGGTGTTCTGCACGTCCACCTGCGTGAGCACATCTACGTAGTAGCCGGCGTCACGATTCGAGCCGCAGAGGGCAATCAGCACACCGAGCCATTCGGTGCTGAGGGAATTACAGCAGGCCGTAAGCTCCGCACACATTGCCGCGATATCGTTCAGACAGTCGTTGTCGATGTCACGCGTCACCGCCACCACGGCATTGCACACGAAGCTGTACCGATTCGAGGCGGATTCGTTCAGTTGCCGGGCCCAGCCAGTTTCGATTTTTCCACCACGCCGTGGGCTTGTGATGATATCGATCATAAACTGAGGATTGTACGTGTGCGCGGATGGGCTCGGTTGCAACGGGGTGTACAGTGCTTGCTTTATCTTCGGGTACGCATTATGGAACGGTTCCTGCTGGGGTCGTGATTTGAGCGATGAACAAACCGAATAAAGATCGTACAGGTAAGCGAGAATGCAACGCTCGGCTGAACTGCAATCGCTCGGGTTGCTCACGTGCTTCACGATACGACAGAGACCCTCGAAAATTGCCGTCGTCTGCTCCTGGGAGAGCAGCAGGCAGCAATGGTATCGTCGCAGCACACCCACCACGTACAGACTTAGCGAAGTCGTGTAGCTACGCATCAGTGCGGCCGAGCTTTTCCCAATCAGCTGCAGCTCCACCTCGGGCAACTCGCGCAGTATCTGAATGCACGTATCGATCAGACCGTAAATGTTGAATGCCGACTCCATCAGATCAAACAAGAACGCTACGTGTTCCTGTACCGGCAGATAGTTGCTGTTACCAATCGCAAACGCGTTCAGCATCTCCTGCACCTGCACCGCGCACTGCCACGTAACGACGTGCTGGTCAAAGTACGACATGGCTTGACACTTGTTAGACGTAGATTCGAAGTTGAACTCGCTGCGAGAATGCTTCTTCACCTTGCCACCTTCGGCCACGTCGATGCTGAACTTCTTCGAGAACAGTTTGCAGATCTCCTTCGACATCTTCTTCACAGCGTGCTTCTTCTCGTCACGCTCTTTGCCGACACCGTACAGCAGAATGTAGCGCTGGTTGCAGTCATGCTGCGAGATTGGATCGTCCTGACAGAGCGGGAAGTGTTCGGTGTAGAGAAAGTGACGGCTAGACGATTCCGCTTTACCAAGTCCAGTTCTGTGCGAGGAGAGTTAAAAAAAAAGCCCACATGCAATTCATGTAACAAAACTACCAGCATAGATAACTTACACCGAAGTTGCGGCATGTTCGGGATCTTTCGGACTGTCCGGTGCGTCCATCGAGTTCTGTTGATCCTCCTTGATGTGCTGCAGCAGTTTGTCTAGATCGTCGTCTACGTTCGAATCATCCAAATCCTCTAGCTTGGCCTTAAAATCCGTTTGCAGCACGTCGTCCTCCAGCCCACCACCATTGTTCGGCGATGAACCAGTAGCCGGTTTGTTCGATATCGGCCCCGTGCCCAGCCCAGCATTCGAACAGATCCCATGGCTGTCGAGCGACAGCATACCGCCCGCACCAGTGAGCAAATCACCACGCGATATCAGACAGCACATGTAGGCGTCGTGCGAAAACACATCGTGGCGAATGAGCTCACTGAACAGATGGACGAGGTTCGTGAATTGAGATTTGTTCTGCGAACCACCGCCCTCCTCCAGTACCGGCGCGTCGTGATCAAGGAAGTTCATGAGGATGTGCTGGAAGACAGGTTGTCCACCATTCAAACCACTACCGGACAGAACCGAATCTTTATCGTCCGAGTTGTTAAGGTTCTGGTTGTAGCTATCATTCTCAAGAGCCGTCAGTACTTCGTTCTGCCGTTTATCTAGCAGCCAAGCAACCACCATCGCACGATGCTCTCCCCAACGCTGCCAAGAAACGGCCCACTCGCACAAGATCTTTACGATCGATGAGTCTTGTTCAACGTTCTGTGAAACGAAAGGGGAAAAGGTGATTAAAAAGCAGTCGAAACATTACGGTGGGAAATCGAAAAGTACATATTCAAACTGCTTCGTGGCTGCATCCTTTCCATCGACGGTAGTTACAATGCTACCTCCGGAACCAGCTCCATTTCCGCCGCTTCCACTCCCGGCACTATCCGCCGGTTTGATCGATTGCACCTGGAACGGTGGGAAAATCTTCGAATACAGCGAATCAAGCGAATTGTTCGAATCCATCCGATCAAAGCAGTGACCATCGAGCGCGTGCAGTGTGGCCAGTATCTTCAAGCTAGCATTTCCCGCCGCCGTCTGCCACTTGTCTATGCACCAGCGCGATTCGGCGTGCCGCGAACGCACTTTGATGCTTTCTTCCGCCTCGAACAGCTGCCGTCGTATGTCTTCGTTCGATTCTTCGTAACGATCCGGCATCGGCAGCGCCGATGGGGCCACCGGGAGATGATCGAGCGGACTTCCGGACAGCACGGACGAGGAGCGGGTCTCACCAACTCCACACCAAACTAATGCCGTTGGACATTCGAGCGTGATGACCTGCAGGATGGACGAAAGCTGCAGCACCACGTCCCGATGGTGCGAACAATGCATATATTCGGTGAAAATCATCTCGTACGGGTTAGATTTTGCGGGTGGTTTTACGTCCCCGGATTGGGTGACGGCAGCCGATGTTGACGTGCCTTCTTTTGCCGATTTCTCATGCTGTTTTTCCAGTTTGCTGTCGACCGCGTCGTTGGACGTTTGTTTGCCATTCGCATCCGGTTCGGGTGAGCTAAGGTTGATATTGTGGCTCTCGGCCATTTGATTAATCAATTGGGTTAGCTTCTTCGAAACGGCATATGCCAGCCGGCGACAGAATCGTTCCGATTGAACAAAATCGTACAGGTACTGCATAGCCAGCGGAAGATAGATTCGTAGGAGCCCATCATCTGCATTCGGGGAAGACTTCATTTTCTCTAGCAAGTCGATGATCCAGTTGAGAAATTCTTGCTTGTCGAGCAGACCCTCTTCGTACATGTACTTGCAGAGCTGCGTACAATAGTTCCACTGCTTCTGGGCTAATCGTTGCTCTTCCTGGGGCGACAGTTGCTGCTGCTGTTGCTGTTGGGAGTGCATCGAACTACCGACGGGATTTCCTCCAGCGGGACTGTGCATACTTCCCGCCGGACTGGATAGTGGTGGTGGAATAGTGGTCGGATTTGATCCTCCTCCGCCGGAATTCAGACCAAGGCCACTATTGTTTGTACCGCCCATCACACTGGACGGGCCAGTACCACCGGACGAGGATTTCTCTTGCAACGGACCCTGATGGTAATGTTCGTGCAGCTTCGGTATGAGATCCTTCATGAATTTGATCATCGTACCGGTCCATTCGGTGGCTGGATCGGGCATTTGACGCTTTTTAATTTTCGCCTCCGAAACCGCTACGGTGTAGGCCGAGCTGAGCTTGATGAACCAAGCGGCTCGTTGCATCGTCACCTGATTTTCGCACAACATTGCAAAGATTTCCTCCTTCTTGTTGAACGATGGTGCCTTTTTTGCCAAATTGCTCAATGGCTTGGTGCCGGCCAGATCTTTGAACCAAGTGTCGAGCGTGGTCTTATTGCGGGCTGTCACTGGCCAGAAATTATCCTTAGGGTTTATCTGTTGCTTCTTTCGCCCCGAGTCAGGCAGTGTCATCAGTTCCTCCTTCTTGGCAAGAATCGCATTGAAGTACGCTCCGACCTTGCTCGCGGAAACATTGCAGTTCCGTGCCGTGCCAAACTCCTCGGATAGTTTGTGTTCCGTCGCGAAACCGTGCTTAACGTGTGTGGAAGTTAATTCGTCCTCCCGTTGTTTCGCTTCCTGCGGATACACATCCGGAGGGCCCAGCCGGGGTCGTTTCAGCGGTCGCATGTTCATCTTGCCTGGTTCGATAGTGCTACTGCCGTTGTTGTCGCTGTATTAACAAAGCTTGTGGGCTTTAAAGAGGGTATTATGTTATGCTGGGCAAACACAATTTTCGCATGGGCGTTGATGGAAGAACCAGCATTACGTGCTAGTGTTCCCTTGGGAGGAAAACCCTTCGCACTCGTACGCTTCGCTGCTGCATCACTACACACGCACTTTTAATGAACTTTGCCAACCGAACGTAATGCTTTGTAGCTAATCACCACATTACATCTGATGTAGAATATAGCACGTAAAAAAACACAAAATTAAAAGCCAAACTTATTGGCAAAAGGCGATCGTCAGGAAAACAAAATATGGCTGCCGACCGACGAACAAACTGTCACCGTATAGGTTGTTTGGATGGGTAGTGATGGTGATGGGCAAACAAACTTCTGCAGTCCTAACCGAATATATTTGGTTTTCAGTGTTTGAAAAAAAACCTAGATTCTTCATAGCCATTGTGTTGGTAGTGCATTTTCATTTTTAATTTATGGAAAATATACGTTTATATGTTTTGAGTTTAAAGAAAAAGATTTTATTAGAATAATTTCAAGAAATCGTCCGGATAATCGAGAGACCAATTAGCTGTTGAACTCGAATAAAATACCCCCTTGTTGTGCGGCCACTCGTGAGTGCTTTTTGTAAACAAATCTTGCGGATAATAAATAAACAAGGTCAAGCCCCATTTTTCCGCAAATCGTTGTTTTTTCTTTCGCTTTTTCTTTCATCTAGCGGGAAAATTCGTTGTATGAGATCGTGTTTTCAGAAGAAAAAAAACAAAAATCAAATGAGCGAGAGTAATTTGTTTGAGAAGCTCGAAAAATTTATTACGCTATCAATAGCTCGTAAAAATACAACACGCGCGTGTACCGATGTATACTGCTTTTATTTTTCTTTGCCGAATCCCTGCCAATCGGACATTTCCGATTCTTCGTCGGTTTTCTCCACTCCAATGCAGTGAATGCCGTTTCGTAGCATTGGCGTACCTTTGCCTTTACCCAATACCCGAGCGATCAGGATCAACTCCAGCCGTCGATTGGATTGCTCCTTACCACATAAATGCAAATGTTCCGTCAGCAATTTTTCCTTGTGTGCAAAAAATTCGACCGTGACCGTAAAGTGCTCTGCGCCCTTCACATCCATCGTGCTCGAGGGAAAGTCTATCAGCCTGCAATTCACGTTTGGCACGGCAACATCCTGCGCGACAAACGCGCTATTACCATCAATCACAAACCCGGCGTCTTTTACTGCCTGCGCCGGCACACTTAGCTCTATGCGGTATCGATGGTTTATCTGCAGAAAACCCAGATGGACGGTAAGAGACGTTCCGTCGGGGGCGACTTGGTAGATAATGCTGTTATCGTGTAGCCCATCGTTTATCACTGTTTGGTCGAAATGGACGTGATGCGTAGAATCGACCATTCTTGTCTGCTGCAAATATGATATGAGAGCGGATAAGCGAGATGCAACACGTGATGGTCACCCGGTGGCCGCCCAAATGATCAGAGCAAACGCTTTGATTGATGTGTACCAATACCTAAAATCTGCGCTCGCTGCTGTTGCTGTGGTCAAGTTGGAGGAAACAACCGATGTGAAGAACTTGTCGTTAGCACGTTGTACTGCTGATGATCTCTTCGCCGAACTTCTTTTCTTGCAGCGCGTATTGGGTTATTTTAAGAACACACAATCTCATCTCATCGTTGGTTTCGATGCGTCGGTGGTTTGCAGACCAATGGTATCCTTTGTTGACTATCGATAAAAGGGTCGAAGAACGAGAAAGTAAAAATGCGATGCGCGAAAGATGCTTTAAATTAATCACACTTCATCAACCGACGCACGGAATCAAATTGATATCTTTTCGTTCAACCAACGTCAACAAATGCGGAACAGTGTGGAAAGTGAAACGCAATGTTCCGAAGATCATACTTCCTATGTTGAATTTTTTGAGCATACTGAAGAGCATACTGATACAATTTTTATATGAAATTTAACGCAAAGTTCCACCATTCAGTTAAATTCTAACGAAATTAAACCTGTTCTTATGACCAACACTGCCGCGCCTGAGTTTTGCATCTGCGATCATGAACGCAATAGAATTTCTGCGCTGTCATACTCAAGATGACGGTTTATCAAAACAAATTACAGTCTTACATTTTTTTAGAAAATTTTGGTATTTTTTAACTAGAAATGATTTAAAACATAACAAAATTTACTGAAAATCTGCGAAATTCCATTCTTGTCCACTCTCATCAACATTGAACAGATGTAGATGAACAATGGACGCTGGAAGCCGGATTCCTCAGTGTCATTTTGCAAGAAACAAGAAGAAGAAGAAACTTCAGTAGAAAAATCGAAATCGTCACCAAAGGGCTACGTGAACAATGGCAAGCGGAAATACTCCTACATTAGCGTGTAAGTAACCATAATATGGATAAAATCGCTCACTGCTCGCGTTTGACTAACGACCGCTAGTTAGTGTAGACCAGAATGTTTCAGTATGGCCAGATTATTAGGGACAACCACGCTTCGCCGGGAATGAGTGCACGGAAACATGCGACCTCCTGCGATGGTGTGTCAGATCAGGCAGGCTGCACTGGGGCAATATGATTTCAGATGCTTCACGTTCTCGTGACGTCACAAATTTTTGCTCAAAATGTGATTTTGCTATATTGGCTATTTCTTGAGATTTCCGGAGATACTAAATTGTCTCTTTTGGGGAAGCTTATTCCAACTGACCTTGTTGTAACCTAGAAAGTACGCGTTTTAATGTGCTCTCGTTTTTTTTTCACCTCCCCGATACAGTGCGATCCGCGAAAGGAGTAGAGGTGTGGAAGCTCGAACAACAGATATCAAAGCTCACATTTCTTCCGGACGCAAGATTTACTCCCGACCAGAGTAAATCTTGCCGTGCTATTGTTTATAGCCCCGACGGACGATTTCTGGCCTGGGCCAATGGTTCCACGGTGCAGCTGGTTCGGGTGGCGGACTGCTGGAAGCAGATCGCATCGCTTCCGCGCCCGAAGGCGTGCTATCTGCGGTTCTCTCCGCTCAGCAACTACCTCATGACGTGGGAGCCGTACACGCAGAACCCGAACGAGACGCCAAAGGAGAAGCCGAATCTGTTCATCTACCGGGCGGAAACGGGCGAGGAAGTATTCTCCATCATCCAGAAGCGCCATCAGGACTGGCAGATGCACTGGAGCTGCGATGAGAGCATTGCCGCTCTGTTGGTCGGCGGAGAGGCACTCTTCTACGACCACAGCCCAACCGGTCCCGGCTTCAAGCAGGTGGTGAAGCGGTTCGGTAACCTCCGGAATGGGGGTCTTTCCGTGGCTCCAGGAGTGTCACCACCGCATATCGGTGTCTACATGCCCGGCACGAAGGGGGCACCGTCGATGTGCCGGTTGTTCAAGTATCCGAACCTGGAGATGAACCAACCGGTAGCATCGAAAAGCTTCTTCCAAGCGGACAAGGTGGACATGATATGGAACCGCAAGGGCAGTGGGCTGATTCTGTCGACCAGTACAGAAGTCGACACGACGGGTGAGTCGTATTACGGCAAACAAACGCTCCACTATATGACCCCGAAGGGAGACTCTTGTGGGATTCAGCTGAAAGCCGAAGGACCCATCCACGATGTGGCCTGGAGCCCGAAGTCGACGGAATTCTGTTTGGTATACGGTTTCATGCCGGCCCGGGCCACGCTCTACAACCTGAAGTGCGATATCGTGTACGATTTCGAGCCAGGCAATCGGAACTCGATCTACTACAACGATTTTGGCAATCTTATCCTGTTCGGTGGATTCGGTAACCTACCCGGATACATTGAAACGTGGGATCTAACGCGGCGTAAGAAGTTGGCGAGTTTCAAGGCTCCCGATACGACGCTGCTCGAGTGGAATCCTGCTGGCGATACGTTCTTGACTGCAACCACTGCACCCCGGCTGCGCATGTCAAACGGATTCAAAGTTTGGCACTACTCGGGTGCGCTGCTCGGTGAGTACGATTGGGCCGGCGAGCTACTCGAAGTAGTGTGGCAGAAGTATCCGAAGGGTAAGTTCAAGGAGGTGTCGGTAACGGACGAGAAGATTGTGGGCATCGTATCGACAACACCGGTGGCTAGCAAGCAGAAATACATTCCGCCCGGTGCACGGAACAGTATCGGCGTATCGGCCAGCGGTGAAACGATCGATTTGAGGCCACCGATTCCGGGTCTACCGCCCGGCTACCGTTCTTCGACGCAGATCAAGAACAGTAAGAAGAGCAAGAAATCCAACAAAGCTGCTGCTGCTGTTGCTGCTGCTACTGTTGGAACTGGCACAGCGAACGAAGCAGTTGCAACAGGTGGAGTGGAAAAAACCGGCTCTGCTCCCCAACAGAAAAAACCGGCGGCAAAGAAAAACGCGAAAAACAACACCAACAATGCCACAGAACGCGATCTGACCAATGGCAACGCTAACACCAACGCCAAGACGAGCAGTCCGCCGGCTACTGGCAATGGTGTGGCTGTGTCAAAAGCATTGCCCACCGGTGATCCGGCCAAGGATAAGAAAATTAAATTGATCCAAAAGAAGCTGAAAGACATCAAGGTGCTCAAGGAAAAGCATGAGCGTGGCGAAGCTCTCGTCCAGACGCAGCTTATTAAAATGAACTCCGAAAGTGTACTGATAAAGGAGCTGGAAGCGCTCAAGGTGGCCTGAAACGGACTGAGAGGAAGTTCGCACATATGAAGGCCCCAGATGTGTACAGTTTTCCCGACGGATGTGCGCCAGTACCGTGCCACAAGGTGTACCTAATGAAGACGATAAAATCTTGACCAGCGTCGCCCGCTGTACGAACGAGAAAAAATATTTTTGATAATACTTTTCCTTTGTTAACATCAAAACGCACGTTTCGAGGGAGGGCTGCGAATGTTCTTCCGGGCGAAATAAAGCAAACTTTACAATAAAACATACAACAGTTGGTTTGGTGATTTCGCTTTCCTTAATCCGTAACATAATGGCAGGATTTATTCCCACTTTGATTTTCGTTTCACAAATACCTCCTTGCCATCTTCTTGGACTGCCGTGTAGTATCCTAATCCTTCATACTTCGATCTCATGTAGGCGATGTACCCGAATGTGATTCCAAGACAAACGACACCAATCCCCATCACAACGACGTTCTGCGTGAAAGGAACAGATGGGAGCATAATTAACTATGCTAAAATAACATTTTGGTGCACTCTGACCTACCGGTTTGGCGTAAAGCTCGAAATTGATGGCACGAAACACATTCGTCGAGCGCATGGACCGAATTCCGTCTCCAGGCGTCGGTTCTCTGGGCTTTTCACTCATCTTTTTCGTGTGCTGTGATTATTTAATCAACGTAAACAAACCCGAGGTCCCGAAAAACCTACGCAATTGAGCTGTAAAGAAAGAAAATTAACTTATGCATTTATAAAAGCCTCAAAAAGCTGTATTATTGGTGCGGTATTTATAACTTTGCTTTAAAATTTCATGAAAAATTCAATATTTATTCTCACCTGTTCGGGATTATTATGATTTTCCGCGCATCGAAACGTTGAAGCTCCTGCAATTCAGGTGACAGACGCTGTCACAACACAAGGTGGATTTTTGACAATCGACACACTCACGCATTTTACACACGCAAGAAAGCGAAAGGAACGCAGCAAGAAGACAAAAGAAGCATCTCGTCGGGTGTTTGTCGTCGAAAAACACGGTTTCACGGAGCAAAAGCCAAAGTGCATTGGTGAAGAAACACAACAGAAGTGCATGCTGCAGTTTTCCGCGGTCGCATATTGCAGATTCCATCGTTACCGTGCACCGTGTTCGATCGATCACAACCTTTTCACGCCCCTTCCCTTAAATATGGTCATCCAAGTTACCTTCGCAAGATCGATCGACGACGACGACGACGAAGGGAGTTGCTAAATGTAGCGCAAAAAAGGGACGGATTTTGTGTGTTGTGTCGCGCGCGTATTGAATGTGTGTCTTTTTTCTTTCGTGACCCGTGTGAGTGCATTTCTGTTTTTTTGTGTGTGTAAAAAACGAGTTGGAGGAAAATGTCGTCCAGTGAGATTGAGGAATTTGTAAATGGAGCGCTCGTTTCGTGGGTAAGTAAAGCGCTTCTAATGCTGCAGCGGTGCGGTGCTAGGGGTGAAGAAAAAGACGGAAAACACTCAACACCCTCGCCGCGCCATCATTCAACTCCCTCCTCCCCTGTAACGGAAGGTGTAACGAGCATCTTTGGATTTGCACGGTTACCTTTTTTTCCTTCCACACAAAAATTGTGCTCCATAATACGCGAGACGAATAGTTTTTTTTTGTTATATTTTGCATATTGTCTCTCGTGCTGGACAATATAACTTCCAATAGTTATGCCCCATGAACGGGGTGCTATTAAATCGGGATGATCCGATATTGCAATACTCACCGTCCCCGTGGAATGGTTGGTTTTCGGTTTCGCAATTCTTTCCCTTGCGTAGGTTTTTCTTTACGAAAACGAATGCTTCGGGAAGTCTGCATTAAAAATAGAGCCGTCTGCCGAGCGAATGATAAATACAGAATGGTCCAAATAAAACGCCCAACCATTGAATCTCCAGCAGCAGTAGCAGCAGCTGGGTAATGTCTCAGGCCGTTTATAAAAAAAAAAACACTTCACAGCATGCCTTGTTTTGTGGTGAACGGCCTCGTTTTGCGGTGAGACGATGGTCAAAGTGGCAATAGCCAATTCAATGATCTTTCGGTATCGATGATGATGATGATGGTATTTGACCCTTTTTCCTCCGCACAAAACGCATGCTTGTGCCGAAATGGAAAGGTAGCGGAAAAGACGAGATAAATAAAGAGCAGGCTTAAATACGTTTTGTGGTTTGTCGCACTTTCAGGTCGACGCGAATAGGCGAATTGGGCTGCCCTGTTGGGGTGTATTTTTCGACCATTGTCGAATTATAAATTCCAATG
Organism: Anopheles farauti No. 4; assembly: GCA_000956215.1. Classification (NCBI taxonomy): domain Eukaryota; kingdom Metazoa; phylum Arthropoda; class Insecta; order Diptera; family Culicidae; genus Anopheles; species Anopheles farauti No. 4. The sequence goes on along the minus strand of JXWZ01013462.1, from coordinate 20,181 downwards.
CCATTTCGCAACACTCAAGCTAAATTCAATCTTCGTAATGCGACTCTCTGTTTGTTTTCTGTTATCGTCAGACGTTTCACGCTTTTAATGTGTTTCGTTTCCGTTGCTTGTCCACCTCTTACAGATTGAGTCGTGCTTACCGCGGCATGAAATCATCGCCGGATACGTGTCACTGCTCGACGGTACGATATTGCACAGCGTCTACCTACAGATTGACCCCGAACCGCAGCATCATCCTGCAAAGATACGTGGCGCGACGGAAATACTGACCACGCTGGCCGCCGCAAGAACACGTAATTTCGATGCGATCGTTAAGAACCTGCGCAATTTGTACGATGAGGAGCTCGGCCAGACTATCCTCACGCTGCCGGACTGTTCCGTGTTGGGTCATTCGCCCGAGTCGCGCGCTGGACTGGAACAGATGAAACTCCTCATTACACTACTACTTGGAGCCGCTGTACAGTGCCCGAACAAGGAAATATTCATCGCCCGCATAAAGGAGCTGGACGTGAACACGCAGCATGCGATTGTGGAAGTTATAAAACAGGTCACGGACAGTCAGACGCTGGTTCTCACGCAGGAGGCTCTGGAGCAGTTGTCGCCGGAACTGATGTGTAAGCACCTCGTACGGCTGGCTAAGGAACGGGACCAGTATCACTGTAAATGGATGTCCTCGTTCATTACCGACAGCGAGCAGGCGCTCGTGAACAGTTCCAGCTCAAAGAGCAGCCTCCACAATGCCTCGTCCGCGTCGACCAGCACGGCCAACACGCCTTCGACCACGTCCGAGAACAACCATCTCGCGGTCGAGCTGGCCGATTACAAATCGAAACTGCGAAAGTTGCGTCAGGAACTGGAGGAAAAGTCGGAACTGCTGATGGAGGTGAAGGAAGAGCTGGACCATAAAAGCAATCAGTACGAGAAACTGCGCACGGAGAGTCAAGATTGGTATTCGGAGTCTCGTCGCGCTGCTGCCTACCGGGACGAAGTAGACGTTCTGCGCGAACGTTCCGAACGAGCCGATCGGCTTGAGATTGAAGTCCAAAAGTTACGCGAAAAGTTATCCGATGCCGAATTTTACAAAACACGCGTAGAGGAACTGCGAGAGGATAATCGAATGCTGCATGAAACGAAGTAGGATTACGGCGTTTTGTTGAAAAGGTTTGAAATCGTTCTAAACGGTTTGAAATTCAACTTCTTTTTCAGGGAAATGCTCGAGGAACAGCTTACCAGATCACGTAAACGAAGCGATCAAGTGATGACACTGGAGGCTGAAATTATCAAATTCAAACAGATGATGAATGACATGACTCTAGAGCGTGATGTGGATAAGAGCAAACTGCAGGAACTGCTGGAAGAGAACGTGCAGCTGCAGCTGGCAACAAAGAATCTGATGGCGGGTCCCGATGCCAACATAGCGAATCAGGCACAATCGGACACGGACACCGATGATCTGCCCTCGAACGATAACAGCCTCTCGGAGCAGTTGACCACGAATGCCCAGGTACGCGTGGTCGTACTGAAGCAACTCCTCCATTTGGTTAATTTTTTTTATCTATTCCCACTTATTTGCAGACACGTGCGCTCAAACTGGAGCTAGAAAATCGTCGCTTACTTGCCGCACTGGATAGTCTGAAAGAGTCGACGTTTCACGAAAATTCGAACAAAATTCTGGAACTGGAAAAGGATAAAAAGAAGCTTTCTCTACGGTTAGACCAAACGCAGGAAAACTGCAATCGGCTCGTGCAGCAGAACAGTGAGCTGGAGAACGTGTTCAAAAACGCACTGGAAGAAAACAAAAAGCTGCAAGACGCGATCGATTCGAAACAGCAGATGATAGACCGGCAAACGCACGACCGCGAGCTCGATCGTATACGGCAGATCGATCTGGAAAAGCAGATCGAATCGCTCACAAAGGATAAGCAGCGCTTGCAGAACCTCTTCGAAAGTATCCAGCGTCGTACGATTGATCTCGAGCGTTCGATCGACACCAAGAGCAAGGAGAGCGTGCAGTTGAATGAACGGTTAAAAGCGCTGGACGACGTGCGCAAGGAGGTGTACGATTTGCGTAGCAAGTGTGCCACGGTCGAGCGGGAAAACGTGAACCTAACCAAGGAGCTCGTCAAGTACAAGGAGGTGTTGGAAAAGTGTGAGCACGATCTCGACAAGGTCGGTGGTCAGCTGGAGGCAAAGGAGAAGGAGATCGAGCAGCTGACGAAGCAGGTGGATGAAGGTTCATGTGTGCTGGTGAAGGTGCAGGAGCTCGAAAAGGAAAATCAGGAGCTACTGTCCCAGCAGAAGATGCACACGGACACGATAGCCACCCTCCAGAAGGACCTGTACGATGGTACGATGGCAACAAAGAAGGTGAAACAAAACCTCGAACGGCTCGGTCTGAACGATACTGAACTCGAGCGGAACGATATGAACATGGAGGTGTTTGTGGAAAAGCTCTGCAAAAATCCCGAATCCTATAAAACTGTCCGTGAGATCGTGCTGAATGTGGTGGGCAAAGAACACGGTGGTTCAACTAGCGTTGGTGGCACAAAATCGGCCGACATTTGTGTGCTCTGTCATCGGCAGGAGATTTATACGGTCGAAAAGAACATCGAGTTCTCAAACTGCGATGAAACGACAGCCGAAACGGCTCCCGGACCGTCCGAAGTAGAGCAACAGCTGGAGCAACTGAAGCAAGAGCACAATTCCCTGCTAGCGGCACAGGAATCATTGCAGGAGGAAAACGCTCGCCAGAAGGTGAAGGTAGCGACGCTCGGTTCACAGATTGCCTCGCTCAATACACAGCACGTGGCGCTGCAATTGGCAAACTCGCAGCTCGCAGTCGAGAAAGATATGCTCGTGAAGCAGGTGGAAGCCAAACGTCAACAGTACGAATCCCTGCAGCACGACTACATCGCACTGCAGTGTCTGCACGAGCAGCTTAGCAGCGATTATGATGCGCTTAACGGGGAGAAGGAGCTGCTGAAGAACACTATTCGTGACCTGAAGACGGAGAATCGCGACCACCGCGAACGGACGGTAGCACTGGAGCGCAAGATCGAGGAACTGCAGGCGGAGCTACACTCGATGAAGGATGGGCTAACCAATTTGAACAATCTGCGGGCGGAGCATTCGAAGCTGAAGGACGATTTTCGGTGTCTGTTTACGACCAGTGAGCGGTTAAAGCAGGAGTACAAAAACTGCCATGATCAGTATCGTGCGTTCCGGACGGAAAACAGTCTGCTAAAGCTGCGCAACACCGAGCTGTCCGGCGAGCTGACGAACAAAAAGGAACAGATCAGCAATCTGGAGATTGAATACACCAAAATAAACCAAAGATGTGAGGTAGGTGGAAATTAAGGGATTGTTTTAAGCTATCTATAGATGAGAAACCTTTTTATAAGGTTAATTATATCGTACATATTGTATCACTAATATTGTTCTTCTTTGCTGACTTCGAAGATGTTGTTAAATATGAACGCCAGCCTGGACATTGATCGACGTACGCTGATGGATCACGTTTCGCAAATACTCGCTCAGTACCAGGAGCTGTTGGCACACTCGCTCGAGGACAAACAGCATTACCATGACGAGGAGAAAAATTTCACCGACAAGTTGAACAATCTCAACCGACAGAAGGAGAAACTGGAGGAAAAAATAATGGAACACTATCGGAAACTCGACAGTTGCTCACCGAAGAAGTAAGTCTACATTTCACCGGCAACCCCCGCTCGGGTTGGGTTAGGAAAATAATGACTAATGTTTATTTTTGTAATCCAGAAAACCATTTGGATTGAACTTGGTGAAAAAAATGCGTCGGGCTGGCTCGGAGTTGATGAATCGTGTTCCAAATAGGGTAATAATGGTTTTGTCTAGCCTGTTGTTTTGTCTTCTACATTTAAATGGCATTTTTCCGTTGTTTTTTTCATATCAGAATCGTCGTTCGTGGGTGGAAGAACAACGGCTCACCCAAAGCCAGTGCCTTTCGATGGGCTCAGAGTCGGGTGGAAATGAGTCGGACAACAGCATCGAGGAGCCTAACTCGGTAGCATCCGATACGAACCTGTTGCAACGTGGTTCCCAACTGCGCCAGAGTCTCCAGCGAAAACCAAACAATGAGGCACTCAATGCAACGCTGCTTCGAGGTGGCATTCGCAGCAGCTTGCAAGCGTCCCGGCGGGATGAGGTGAATCCTGCGCATCGGAACAGCTTTCAGGGGTAAGTAGAAAAGGGTCCGATTAGGCGAGGAGAAGTTGTATATAAATGTGTGTTTTTTTTTAGATTTGATACTGCAACAGACGCGTTAAACCTTGGAACAGCCGGCACACGCCGCACGGTATACCTGGACGATAAGATCGTCAATTCCGGTTCCAGCACACCGACCGGTGTAGCCGTGAATCCGTCTCCTCCCCCGTCAATTTCTACACCACCCCCGCCACCACCTCGAACGGATCAAAATAGCGTTCCAAACCACGGAACATCCAGCGCCAGTCAATCAAACACCCAAACTGGGAACGAAGCAACGTTCGTACTGTTGAATCGTATTTCTACCACAACGACTACGCTGAAGACGGAAACAACGTCCAATTTGCTGCCCCAGCAGATGGAGGTGAGCGGCAATCCGTCCGGGGCGGCCACATCGACCGGTGGCTCGACGTCTCTTTGCGGCATGGAGGACAGCAACAAAAAGGATTCGAATGGAAACAATAGCAAAAAGAAGACGGAACCGAAGAATCGCGACAGTGCGGTCTGGTACGAGTATGGGTGCGTATGAAAATGAATGCCGCTTTCGGGCGGCAAGACGAAAGTGTATTTGTCGGATGCATTTATAAACAAAACATGAAGGTGAGATTAAAAAAAGGCGTGCATTGTAGGCACGTTTGAACGGAGCAGTATTGTAGCGCAAAATATGTGTTGGCGACATAAGGTATTTTGACTGATGGCGCATTTTTCTGCATGATGGATGGATTCGTTCCGCTTGATCGAAGGCAGATGTACTTTTTTTTCTTGCTGCACACAGTGCAAACGTGCTTCGGCCGTTTGCGTCGTGGCAGCTCATTTACCCAGTAAACAAGTGCTTTAAACTTAAAAATACCACAAACAAACTATTGGCATAATAGTGCAAGGGGAGAAGAGAATGAATCGTATAATATAATTTAATACCATGTACCACGTATGGCCCTGATCCACGATGCTGGCCCTTTGTATGGTCCGTCTTGTTTGGCAATAGGAACCTAACAGTAGACAATGGAAGCATGATAGTGAGAAGTGTGCCGAAACGAAAACATTTTACTCAATACTTTAACCCAAGTGCTTAATGTATTCGACACAGCTCATACAACGAACCCGTTATTGTATTACGAAACTTAAGGAATCTCGTAAAAAAGTATCTCTTTTTTATACATATATACATTAGCAGTACTGTTCCATATTTGTCATTGTTCATTTTTTTCTTGCTCTTCTAATTACCATCGTACGAAATTAGATGTAAGATTTATAGTTTTGCAACGCCGTAAGTAAATTTACCTTGCTTGATCAGCGGGCTCAATTTATAGGGTGGGCGCAAACTATTCAACTACCACAACGATGTACCACTAACATATTTTTTCGTTTTTGTTTCTGTCTTGTGATAATATTCAGCAAACACAGTTCCGTTGCAAATACCCCGATCAGTTTTTAGTTAGCTTTTTTACCCTAGTGCAGCTGATACCTCGTTAATTCATTTTTTACTGCTGTGAAACAAACCTCACCACGCGAGATCCTGAAAACAGGATGTATAGAATCAAAATTAGACGTTACAAAATTCGTCCTCTTTCGTTCAGCGGAATGCATTATTAAGCAAACGCATTTTTGCTTTAACGATGAACCTAATCTGTGAAGCAAAATGGGGAAAGAGAGATTCACCATCCGCCGTTATTAGCATTTGTATTTAATCTTTAGGGATTTAAAACAACCCGGAGAGTAAAAAGCAGAAGTGACATGAGAGTGAGAAGATTTTAAGCGAAATAAAAATGTAAAATAATTATACTCATACGTAAACACTTTTTGTTGCAATTTTCGGAAAGAATTCGTCGATGTGTGACCGACATACTCTGGTTCGATAGGTATACACAAAAACTCAATGAAGTTGAAAAACAGCAATTATAAATGAAAAGATAGAAAATCTCAAATAGCCTTAACATTTTCAAAACTATTCGATATTAAAATAAAGTATAGCAAAAAATATTTGAAAAATGATTATATTTTCAAATTCATCTTTGTACTCGCAGTAGAAGCATTCCTAGCTGTCAGGGTTTATGTTTATACTGCACAGTTCTATTCTTCAACATTTGGCTACGTATATCTTTTTGTAGATATACTCATTAGAACCATGGAAGGGTTTGCTATCGCTTGCTTCGCGAACAGACATGCGTTGAAGCTGTGGAAGGTAAATTTGTTGGCAGATTGCCAAAAAGTATGTAAACAAAAACATCACTCCAAACCAAATTATCTCGGAAGTATCTTTTCCAACTTATACAAAAATCCCTGTTGCGATGAGCAGCAGTTACTATTTCGCTATCGTTGGTCACAATGATAATCCCATCTTCGAAACGGAATTCGTTACAGCAAACAAGGAGGCCAAGGTAAGACACATTTTCGTGCTGCTATCGTCACAGCATCGCTTCTAATTCCAATGTTTTGTTCTAATTCTGTAGAAAGAAGACCATCGGCACCTGAACCAATTCATCGCTCACGCTGCACTCGATCTGATCGACGAGCACAAATGGAAAACGAACAATACGTATCTGAAATCGATCGATAAGTTTAACCAGTGGTTCGTGTCGGGTTTTGTTACAGCGAGCCATCTGCGCTTCGTGATGGTACACGATAACCGGAACGACGAGGGCATCAAGAACTTCTTCAACGAGATGTACGAAACGTACATCAAATATCTGATGAACCCTTTCTATACGCCCAACACACCGATCAAGTCAATGGCATTCGAGAAGAAGGCACAACTGTATGGAAAAAAGTTTCTCGGCACGTAATGTATGTTGTAATCCGCAATTATAACATTGTATCGAAGGCATGGGCATACAAAAACATTCGCGGTAATTATTAGCTTACAAAGAATACACATTATGTTAAGTTATCGAGTTCACGTATCTTTTCTTAATACCGATCATTTTCATTCGAAATATCTATTTAATGTTCTCGAAAAACCTAGCTTGTTGTGATAGTAGGCAACGTTGCACAGTCACATTTTCCAGCAGTACTCATCTTTACGCAATGCAAAATGTTTGAAATTGTTTAATAATTAATGCACCGCATAATATGGGTGTTAAAAAAGGCACGCATCGATTTTCCGCAACGTTGCCGTTCGCATCCAATACATGAAGGGCTAGGTATCTACCCTTACGTGGATCCCACCCACGCTCAAATCATGTTTGTCTCCGAGCTAGATGGCACTAGATTAATTTGGTACGGGAATCTAAACCGGCAGGACGATAAAAATAACCCCACTCACAAAAAGGAGACCGTGCGTCCTTTTGCTTCCGCCCAACGAAGCGTGCTAATTTGGTTTATCCGGTTACGGTTACGGTTGAGTTTGAATAAGATACAAAAAAACACACACACACACACACTCACACATATATACGCCCCGGCAAGGGGTACGATTTCCAGCCATACATACACTCACTTATACCGCATGGCATCCCGAAGGGGGCCGGATGGTTTATACATAGTACCGCCCCGAAGCGAACCGGGCAACAGGTAACCCGCTGTGTTAACGCTTTGATAAATTTTCATTATGCTACGATTAAAATCATCAAACGATTATGACGGCAGACTGGGACTGGAACCAGGATGTCCCAAGCATTGCATGTGCACGAAGGGCAAGGGACATAGGAAGCGCTGGGAATATCGTTTTATTATGATGAAACAGTTCACGTACACGATGCTGCACTGTACCGTGATACTGTTTCCAATATTCTCCAGTTCCGACGGAGCGCACTGGTTGCAGCCAAGCTGCAGTCTTTCCTCGTGTCTGTGTCGCTGTGTCTGCCGTTGGCAGCATATCGTTCATATTAAAACCCACGCCCGTTCGCATGGAGATGGCGCTCTGCGAGTGGATCGTTTATTACACGGTGGAAAAATTGCGTCCTCCAGCCCGACCAGGGTTGGAATAGGTGAAAGAAAGGTCCTTCCATGGGGTGTTCCGTATTGGGAGGTAGCCTTTCAAGTGCATAAATACGCAGCGTGCGCGCACCCAACAACAACCTGTGGAGCATGTCGTCCTTTGGAGCGCGCTACTTTCCACTTATTCACCCTGTTCTCGTGGGGGAGACTGTGTGTTTGTGTACGTTTCTACTGACCTTTTTTGCCTGTAGAAGGTGGCAGTGGAAGAGAGACATCTAGCATTGAGTAATAACCGCAGCCATAATTCGCTACACATTCTTGTCGAATGGTTTCTTCCGTTGCGCTACGGGATGCGTTAGATGTTCCTTGCCGATATGCTTATTCAATTGACTGATCAAACGCTTCACGGTGCGATACACAATCTAACCCGTTCGGGTGGAAAAACCGATGTATTATGCACCTGTTGCGGCCAATTGAGCGTTTGCTTCGGTACTCTCCGCAGGAGCGTGCTACAGTTTCGCTTCGCATGACGCTAATTTAATTCGATAAAATCAATCAACATAATTAAGGGATCGTCATTCCAAACTTTACGAACCACATTCTACAGCACACTTCGATACACTCTCGGCGAGGAAAATTATGCTGATAGTATATGATCTATTTGGCACAAGTCGTGATTATTTCACTGAATGCACCTTCCTACGGAGGCAATTTATAAGCAGCCCGATGGAGGTTGTTCAAGGAAATCGTTTGCAGAATCGTTTTCAAAGAATTCTACATTCCAGTTCAATCGGGTTCGACCTCCTTACTTCGCTCCTTCGTTCACATAGGAAGAAACATAGTAGACAAAGGCAAAAACTACCACTGTCATTTGGACTGAGCGGCGCCATCTGTTGCTTAGCTAGCAGCATGATGGTTTTTCACATCCTTCTCGCCTTAATTCGTTTAAAGCTGGACAGGACATCGTATCTAAGATTTTCCATTTATTTACGTTGAAGAAACAGAATGATTATTAATTTGTTTCTAGAGCGATATGAATACACTCCCATTATGTGTAGGTAATTTAAACATTAAACATAGACGATGTACATTAGACAATATTTCTATTAAGTATGAAACATTATATTATTCGAGTATCACACAAGTTGGATTTTATTGTGTTCGAAACGTTAAAATGTGCATATTACTTTGCAAACCTTAAAACGCTTGTAAGGAGACTGGCAAGTGTTGTAAAACACTTTTTGTGTTTAATAAAACGATATTACTGCCCCAAGGTGTTGGGGTACGGCAATTACATCCCTGAACATCCAGTTCGATACTTTCCGTAACCCTTCGCCCTCAATAAAGGATGACCTCGCACTTGAAACAATCCAACAACCCGGCACGAACAGCATGGCTGCAATTTGCAATTTTTATAGCTCCCGCTCCCTCACCCGCTTCCCATCGCGGCTTGCCATACCGAACCGATAGGCAGAAGTTTTATGGTCCACGTGTTACGAACGTTTGTGATCTGCTTTGATCTCCCGAACGCTTGAATGACCGGAACATACGCCCCTTGCCGTCCTTCCGCTCCGGCAACAAAATCCCGGTACGATATTTCTTTTTCTCTCCAATTTTCAAAGGCCTATTCAACAGGCCGGATTGTGGTGCGTGAAGCAAACCGTCCCAACACCATACTCCCGCACTTTCACTAATTCGTGGCACGCGCGAAAACTCCCGAACCTGAGTTCGAACCTTTTTCTTTCCTACCGGGCGTCGTGTATGTTCGTGTATTCGAATCGGATGGGAAAGCAGACTACATGTACACTTATGAGGGGCTTGTTGCTTCTTCCCGAGCCAGGCTTGGAAAAAAGGCCAGCTGTGGGGTGGACCGGATGTTTCGTTCCGCTCGTTTCGTAGGTGGGTTTGTGTTCAACTTGCTGTTGCTATTGATTAATTACCGCCCGTGGTGTGACCGTTGTCCGTGGTGCTCGGGTGGATGGAGTTTTATATGCCCAGCTGACCGTAAAATCGAACCCAAGACCCGACACGGCACAACAAAGCAACGCGGGCATGAATTTTCGCACCTTTGTCCTTTATCCGCTCGCAGGTTGCTCGCATCCAGGGTCTGCAAATCGAGTGCACCGAGCCCAGCGGTGCGTAAGTCATCGGGTGTAATGAAGGATAATGCGTTGTTTGTGTGCATAGTTAATAAGATAATAATAGAAATAAATATTTGAGTAAAAGCAAAACGAGTGCCGAGTACCAAAATGTAACGATTTTCATCAACCGCCACAAAAAACAGAACCCAGATTTGACGTGTTATTGCATGCCCCAACTCGAACCAAGCGAAATCTACTAATTAAGTGATTCTTCGATCCTTTGACTGTTGGCACACCGTGGCATAATTAGTCTGATGGGCTCTTGAAACGCTTCAAGATCGACACGAAAATGACTAATCCATACAAGCGGGCATCCACAGCGCAGCGACTGGGGAGCAGAATTGGGGCGGAAAGCGTTAATCGGAATCATAATTTACCCCAGCAAAAGTGGCTCCCGAATGCATCCATGCATCCGTGCGAAAAGAGTTACCGCTGCTGCCGCTGGTGCCGTTTCTCGTCGCACTAATTTGCAGGGAAATGTTTACCCAAATGGTGAAGTATTTTAATTTGCATACGAACCTCGGGAACGGCGGGCCCGCGATTGCAAGCACGTAAGGCTGGTCGTGGAAATGAATATTTAATTGATGGACGTGCAGCAAAGAAATGTACGTCTGTGTGTGTGTATATGTGTAAAAGAGAATGAGAAAGGATGATGCGATTTGTTCGTTTTCACTTTGGGTTGAGTATTTGCGTGGTGTTACAATAACTTATCAACTTTGAAATCGCTTTTTACATTTTTAGTATTTTTCCCTTTCGTTTGGTTTTTATTATAGACGATAATACGATTATTCAAAATTACGATTCCATATTCGGTTTTTAGAACGCCCATTCAGAATTAGTTTTTAATAATAATTTGGATAAATTATTACATTTTTAGAGATTTAGAGTAGGAAATAAAATATTATCTTCTTAGTGCATAGTCATAGTATTACTTATTGTGAATGTTTTCTGTATTCCTTGCTCAGATTAAATTTGCAGGCGGCTTGGTTAGTATCCACGGTAGCATTAACAATGCTGAATCTTATAGGAAGGGTTGAAAGAAATCATCGTAGAAATCATGTATACCTTATCGACTAACTTTAGGATTGGGTAGCGCCAGGAGCCGTTCACTTGAACAAAGGCGTAGGTTGTGCTGTGGATCATACTAAAACAGCAGCGTTCAATTTATTAGGCGGATGATTAATGGACGAAAATTTAAAACGTGCCCGTTTAGCAACAATAACTTCCTTCGAAAACTATTTGAATACGAAGCCCAGTATAATTGGTAAGAGAGGCACTGCTTAAACATCAATTAATACATCCGCTGAGATATAAGTTAAATCCGCTCGACGTGGCCCAATTCCACGAAAGAATTTAGCCCCCTTATACCACCACCCAGCGCGAGTTTGAAAACACTTCCGTCCAGCCGTTCCGGTAAAGCTACACAAGACCTACTACTTCAAAAGCTCGCCGGAAAACTCTGGTAACTTAAAACACCTATTTCGGAGCATTTTGTTGTTTACACTGGACAAACTTTGCCAACATACCATTCCACTTTCAAACGAAGCAAAAATTGTAAAAAAAAAACAACGAAGAAGCACCGCGACCGCGAGGATACCTGCCCACGCTCTGGTTCCGGGTGGCCCTGCTTGATTGATTTGCGGCGAAACGCACTAACTTTATCTCCGCGTCGTTGCCTTGATGATGGGGAACGATGTTGCGAACCGTGCTGCAAGCAGTACCACGTTGATCTTCCTCACCGAGCTGCGCCCTGGCTCCATTCAAAACAACCCCCGGAGGGCAGTAAATTCAAAAACCTGTACCAATTTCCGTGTCCTTTGCAACGACACTAACAGAGAAAAGAAGATGAACAAGAAGAAGAAGAAGAGAAGCGGCACGGAAGCTGAAAAGTGCCGCAGGTTAAAGCGTGAAATATGACGGGGAAACAACATTTTCGCAAACGACAACGTGCGCGCGGTGCTAGTGAGACGATACGCCGGTTTGCAAACAACCAACGAGCAGCGGACTAAAGTCATTTGTTGGTGCGAGCTAACGCTCGAGCGCGGTGGTTGTGCGATAAAAACAAAAATATTCCCAATGCAAAACAAAACAAAATAGCGCACAGGAAGGGAGGGAACCCGTTGCGCGGGGTGTGTGTGTGTGTGGAAAGCGAACCATAAATAAACAAAACTGGCATCCGAGCGAGGAAGAACAAAACCAACCAAATATCAGCGCATCCTTTCCGTTTCCTTCTTTCTCTTGCTTCCCTTCGCGAGGTTTCGCTTCCAGCCCACACATGTGCTACGGACGTGCCAATAATAAAAGAAAGAACCCCTGCCCCCCCTCCACACACAAACGCACACACACACACACGCCCCCCAAAAACGCAGTACGTGTACGTGATCGTGCGCTTCGATGATGGAGCGGTGTGGTATTGAACTCCGAACCGACCCGTTCGCCCGTTGGCAACAACAAGGTAGGCCGCGTTCGGACTCGAGCACGAACAATATGCTTGTCACACGTTCTTCGGTGAGCAAAAAAAAACCACGAACAAAAAAAAAACCCTTCCTAAAATCGTTCACACACAAACAAACACGCACACCCCAACACGCCCGTCGTCCCTTGCTGTGCAACGCAAAACAGGTGTGCAATGTTCGGCTCACCAACACACACACACACACGCATCCCGCTCCGGACTGGTGTTGGTTTGGGGAAATGCTCGTGGAAGCATGCGCCAATGGACGGATTTTCCCGTGGAACCACCGTGCTCGCGGAAATACTCGAAACACCTTTGTTTTATCAGATGGGACCCGCACTATGGGACGCGCACTAACGGGACGCTGCGGACTCACTTATGAAGGGTTTACACGAAATATGTGACGACCATCGCCATCGCTCGCTCGCTCGCTCACTCACACGCCATCGGTGCGGAAGGTACGCATTTGCCGTCTCGTTTCGCGAGAGAAAATTGGCTCCATTTTGAGAGTGCGAGAGCGCACTCACGGTTTGGAAAACGAACGAACAGCCTTCCGAGAGGGGAAGAGGGAGGGGAGCGAAGCGAAGGGTAGTTCGGAATTCGGCTAGAAAAAGTGACCGACGCCACCGGACTCGGACGCATTGCACACGTGTCCGTCGGACGGAACGGATCGCTCACTCCGGGAAATCACTCCGCTTCCGGATCGGAAAAGTGGCCAGCATCCGGTTGGTCGCCAACCCGCCGCCTCCAGTCGCGCTCTGGTTTGCCGCGCACTCCGGTTGAACCGGACACGCACAAGCAAACTGGTTCGGTGTAAGTGTGCGAAAGAGTTTGCTGAACGAACTCGGTGACGGTCATTAATTGCATAAGGTGGTCATACGGAGTGTGAGTGTGGGTGTTTGTGTTTGCGAACGAGTCGGGAAACTCATTCCCTCCTTCCCCCCCATCTCGACCGGAGTGTGTTTGCTTTGTAAGAAAAAGGAAACTGCCTTTCGCCTCGGAAAGGAACCGATTGTAAACTGTCAAGCTAATCAAGGGTTTGTGTGATAGGGTACATCCCCACCCCATGTACCCACATACACACACACACTCGCCCAAGGATTCAGGAGGTAATTGCAGGACAACATTGAACACACAAGACGATTCCTTCGCTCGGTTTCACCCATTCATCGTAGCAGGCGCGTTTCCCATAGCGAGAAGGGATGGATGAGGCATGCAAGTAGAATATATGTGCCTGAGTGTGGTTGTGTGTACATGGAGAACGATATTACTACCCTTTAACTATCCTCCCGGATGGTACTCCGTCTTGTTGGTGTGTGTGTTTGTGTTCCGTTCTCTCATTAATAAAAAAATAGGTGTGCTTCGCAAAAGACGTCCAAGAAGACATTCGAGAGCTTGAGTCACAGCTAGTGTCCAGCTGGTGTGTTTGTCGAACACCCTTACCTCCCCTCTCTTTCCTGGCTTCTTGTCTCCTTCCTTATAGTACCCCCCTATCGTACGATCTTCCGTTCGGTTGGTTTTTGGTAGTGTGTGCGCTACTTCGTTTCGTCTTCGTCGTCGTCACCGTCGTCGTCGTCGTCGGGGTGAGTACTCGTGTACTTGGTAGTATTAGTGACACAGGCCGATCGTCGTGCGGTGGCCGATTTCCACCCGAACCCGAGTTGGATACCCATGGAATTTTCATCTCACGGCACACAGCAGTCCTTTCTTTGCAGTCAGCTCGCTCGGGTGTTCATGTGTCCGTGCTGGGCAGCCACCGTGTCTCGTCACCGTGTGTGTGTGTGTGTGTGTGTGTGTGTGTCACCCTGCGCCCCTAGAGTCACACCTTGAGACAGTAGCGCAGAGCGTGAGAGTGTGCGACATGGAGCGTACAAATTACAGAACAGTATAGCGAAACAGAACGAGCAGAAAATAAGAAACAGTGCATTCACAGGAAGAAACAATACAAGAAACGTTCGTGATCGTACAAACGGGGGGAGGGAGTGCAAATCAGTCGAAAGTACTTTCGCAACAAGAAAACGGAACGGCAAAGCAAACAGAAAACTTCATCTTCCAGGTGATTTTTTTTTTTTGGGTTTAGTGTTGAGGCGTGAGCAATAATGTATATAAAAAAACAACAATCCAATTCCCTTCCCACCGTTCGCGGGGAATGCATCCGTGCAAAGTTTTTGCGAGGGGAAATGCGCGGGGAAAGCGCGCGGGGTACTTTGCCAAAAATCCAAACCATTTCTGCAAGAAACTTTTGTGAAATGCGCTCACTGGGCAGGCAGGGAGCGGGTAGCTCCCGAAGCGTCCTAGATTAGCACAATAATGGGTGGAGATTTATTTTTTTGTTCGGGTGGGAAGCGATTCGAACTGGATTTCCATCGAAAGCGAAGCGTGGAAACATTCGCAGAGTTTGATTTTTGCGTTTACGCCTGCTTTGCTTGCTTTGAAGGGGCAGAGTGTTTTCAGCCTCCAAGGAAATGTGGACGGTAGTAGAACTCGGAAGAAAAAGGGTTTTTGTTTGGGATGTTTTTTTTCACATTACTTTTCGATTTACCTTTTCTCGTTTTGTTGTGTGTGTGTGTGTGTGTTGCTATATACAAAAATAAATCCACTAAAATACTATCTTAAAATGGTGCAGTCTGCTTTCCAAATTCACCTGCTCCAATCTAGCCTGCTGTGTTGATTTTTGTGCGAACAAACAGCAATAAAACGAAACAGCACGAACAGTGCGAAAGGAAAAGAGGATGAAAGTGTTTGATTCGTTTCGATCAGTAAAATACACTCACGTCCGTGCATATGTCGATGCGTGCGTGTATGTGTTTGTGAATGTGTCGTTGTGTAGATGTGTGTCCGTCTCGTAATGGTGCCAGAATGAGACGGGATGAATTAAATTTTCATCGTCCGAAGCCAGTACACCTGCATGCATAATAGATGGCAAAGTTGTTGTACGGCGTTTTTCCCCCTTTCCCTCCTTTCGTTTGTTTTTTTTTTGTGCTGTTACTGGCCCCATCTCCATTTAGAATCCACACACGCACACACCCACATGCACACAAGCACATGCGATGTGGCCTTGCACACATTACAGGCGTCTATTGCTCCATAGCTCGGTCATAAATAGTTAACCGGATGGGGTGTGTGTGCGTGTGTTTGTGCATATAAGTCAACACGACGCGCGTTTGGGTAGGTGCGTGTGTATGTGTGTTGGGTATTTCCGAAAGTTGTTAGGAAGTCTGTTCACATGCATGCTGTTCCTGCCGCTTTCACCAGCATAACTCCGAGAGATACTGAAGATAACTCAGGCTGGCTCCCATGGCGTTGCACCCTGCCACGAACGGCACGAGTAAATTTGAAACCCTTTAGTACACTGAGAGAGATATGGAGATAGAGAGAAGGGGAGGGAGATGAGAACAAGACATACACACACACACACACACAAAAGGTTAGCTTTTGAGAAGCAGCACGATAAACGAAAAGTTTTGATGAATCGAGATGCACACACGCATTTGGGCGACGTTGGAAGCTAAATTATCTCAAATCCACAACCACCTTCTTCCTCCTCTGTCAGTGTTTTTTTTTCTCCCCAGGTTTTCCAACACAACCTTCTTTCTTCCATCTCAATCTGTCGCTGCTACGCCCGCTGGGTGGGTTTTTTTCGGTTCTCGGTTGTTGGGCGATGATTAAAATCCGCTTTGTTTGTTTGTTTGGCTGTTCCGTTGATCTGCACCGTCTTTTGATGGGCTTTTCTTTTTTGTTTCGTTGAACTCTGCGTGTTTTCATTATCGTTCTCGCGTGGTTAGATGCGGGCAGGGGGGAGGGACGTACAGGCGACTGGTTATCAACTCGATTATCATCATTTTTTCCTGTTCTACTGTTTCCTTCTTGCTGGTCCCCGCTTGAAGCAACAATTATTTTTGGATAAAGCAACCACTCGGAAATTCCGGAGAAGGACTACCGTTTGAAGGAAGCATGGTGGTAGATAGAACGTGGGAGGGAGACACATTTTTCGTGTTATACTAATGTGAATTTTCATGTTTTTTTTCGGTATACATTTTTCCTTCGTGCAATAATTGTGAGCAGAAAGTTAATAACGAAAAGTAAGAACATCAGTGAGTGTTTAAATTGTTTTAGTTTCAGACTGTTTCGCTGTGTTTTAAGCAATCAAGCAATACAATGTTAAGTGTTTCTAGCTGCGTGTGATAATAAAGGTAATATTTAAAAAAACAGTGCAACGGTGAGAGACGGAAAAATCATCTAGAACCTCCTGGCAAGCAGAAGCAAGCTATTCAATGCCATTCATCTAAAGGGTAAGTTTTTTTTTAACTCCACCGGTTGTTCTAGTAAAAGATCATGTCGCTCCATTTTATCTCCTCAAGTGTGGATGCGATTCCATGAGCTTACGGGAAGCGAATTTTTTGTTTACATCCCTTCTCTATCAGGGGTATTGTATTTTCCATTTTTCCAACATTTTATTCCACATAATAAAGTGAACGATTCACTGTTTGACGATCGTTGAAGGCTGTTTTTTTTCTCGCTGCTGTTGCTCTACTGCTTTTACAACTCCAATCGAGCCAGGTTAGCAACGGTGTGACATGTGAGAACGCCCGTCCTTTTGAGACCCCGTTTGCCATTCCGGCAAACCCAAGCGTCCTATTTGGGGTGGAAAATTTATACACCAAAGAAGAAAAAAAACAACTCGCGCACGTACACACACACAAAGAGGGAAAGAATAATCACCACGTGAGAAGCAAACACATCATCCGAAAACGAGCCGAGCGCGCAGTCCGTGGGCTCCGTGGCCATGGTCGCTGCAAACGTGCGCATAAAAGCGTCCGGAATATTTGTAACCAGGGGGGGAGTACGGGCGTGCTGGCGGTGGGAGAACATATTTGCTAACGAATCTCACCTACCCCACGGCTACCCGTTATGTTTCGCCTTACGGGTGGACGCCACTCCTTACGCACGCTTTATTGTCCGTAAACCGGAGAAGGGAACGTTAGTGTGTGGAGGGTGGGACGGGTAAATGCGACAGAATGTCTTCCACACCCTTTCAGGCTTTTTCGCCAATTATCCAAACTTTCCCAACAATCATCATCCGCTCACGCTGAGTGAACAAACATTGGGCCCCTACCGAAAATGAGATCTGCTTTGAGCATGTGTTTTTTTTGTTGTGTTTTGTTTTATTTTGTTTAATCCAACCGAACGAGGAGGACATGGGCGCTAAATGTGGGTTGCTAAAAAAAGGATACCTCCGAGGGAGAGAGAGAGAGAGCGAGAGGCAGACGGACGGATACCGTTAAACGAACGAAGCGGGCGGAAGTTACCGGGTGGATGGGAATAGTGTTAATATCCATTAAAATATTCCCAGTACTACACACCCCGGTGTGCCGGAATGTTTACCTTTTCCATAACACACTCTCCACCGTGGTTGAAACCCTTTCGGATGCACACATACACACGCGGCCGAATAAACACATCCACACGAGCGAGCGCGCGAGCGAGAACCGGGACCAGACAGATATATGGTCGAGCGAGTGGTCCTTTCCCCTTATCCAACCCGCCTTTAGTTTTTAACCATCGAATGTTTCTCCCGGGGTAGTGGGACGAAAATCTATTCGTCCATGTGTTCTCTCCGTACACGTACACGGGCGAACCGAGAGCTCGAACATAACAAAAACGAGAATGAAAGGTAAACTGAAACGAGTACAAAATAATGTAAGCTTGTGCTCCTTTCGCGTACAACGTCGCTTCATCTGGTCGGTTTGCATTGATGGAGGGAAGGCCGGCTCCAGCAGTAGCAGTATCGAAACGAATCATCCGTCCACGGCTCGGTCGGTGCTGCCGTACCGCACTCGATCCACAGCCAAAAGGATAACGAACCAACGATTCCGACAACAGTGGCCGTGTGTGAGAAAGCGTGAGAAAGAGGAGGCCATTTTTCCGTCCATTTTCTGTCCTGCTGAACTATTCTCGTCTGCTGCATCCATTCGTTTCGCTGCCATTCGTTGCATTACAAAACGAAATTCCCTCTGCTGCACAATACACACACACACAAACACCCATACAAATGGTGAATGAAAAGTCATGATAGCGAACCGTTGGTTGGGTGAGTTGGGAGCCGCCACCCCACGGTTGTACGCGCTGGACGGCAGCGTTCGCTAGAACACGGGTGAACATGTTGGATCGTTTCTCACGTTTTTGTTGCTGGTTTCATTTGTGTTCTGGCAGCAATATGCTGTCTGCCTGTGCCTGCCTCACTGCCTGCCGATCCCGGTGGCGTCGCGAGCTCGCTCGCGACGCGAACAGAATTCTCTTGCGCTAGATTCCCGCACAAAACCGGGCAGGATGTTGTGCGCCGGTGGATGGGATTTACCGCCACCGGTTCGCCCACCGGGTGCCTCCGACTGCCACCGGGATGCTAGCTGGCCTAGCATGGCGTAAAGGGCATTGTGTACGGGTCAGGTTCTTTTTTATTCTGGTGATGGTGCTGCTGCTGCTACCGGTACGATGAAACACTCCCAAGGGCGAGAGAAGACGGTGGGCTGGAGATACATCTACCGCCCTGCTTGGGAAGATTTCATGTACGGCTGATTATGCTAGCACAAGCACACATTCAAATATTATTCATACACGCGCGAAAGCGTCCGTAAGCGGATTTTGATAGTCGCTTCCCAGTTAGCAGCCCGCGTTTGCCCGCTGGACGAGAGCTGATCTTTGCCCTCCATCGGACTTCCAGTTCGAGGCGGTGCGTGTGTTTGTATGCTAATGTTTTTTTTTGCATTTCACCCACGTTTGCTGAATGCACACCCTAGTGTTAAAATACCATTTTGTGACGCTATTCTGATTTACAAATGGGGACGTTTTTTTTTCCTTTTTGCTTTCGACCTGATGGAGACGCCTGACCGCGCGCTCATACGGATTGGTGAAGCTTACAAGCATAGGCATTTTCGCCTGTATGTGTATTAATAGCGCGTGGAATTTAGGAATTTGTTCCCGTAGTGGGTGGAAAGAAAGTGAGCTGATCACATTTTTGCGACTTTGCACCACCGATGGAGGCGCCTGGTGGATATTGTGGAATTCTGAATGGAGACGCCTGGTCGCTTGTAACCGATGACGACAGTTCTAGTGGTTTTAAATAGCTCTTTAAGCGTCCGCTTTCGCATCCAATTCTACGTTATCGATTTAATTCCATCGGGCAAACGTCCCAATGCCAAAAAACTTATCCCGAACGGACAAAAGAAAGCAGCCGAAAAGGGACGTTTTGAATGGGCTTCTGCTTTCGCGATTACACCATTATCACTAACACCTCCCCAGGCCAGTGGTCCGTGCGTGCACTCGCTCACGCTTCTGTGGACCCACGGGACCAAACCGACGTGCTTCCATTTGCAGTCCTTGAACTTTTTCGGATAGGAACATTGCTTTCTCCCGTTACCTTACTTCAGCTAGCTAGATAGCATTAGCCGTAGCAGCAGCAGCAGCGAC
>JXWZ01013461.1:0-41050 GCA_000956215.1 Anopheles farauti No. 4 | reverse complement strand
AAAGAAGCCGCGCTTGCGCAAGCCCTACGCGGCGCTAGAATGCGCATTGTTTGTGCGATGCAGCTGGACGTCTTCCCGAAAGCGGAACAGCGCCATTTCGAGTACGACATTTGCCTTCCCGTTACTGGAAACCTCCCACACAGGGGCCTTTCGCTCGTAGCATTGTAAAAAAAAAAAAAAAAACAAAAAACAAATGCCCGCAATTAAGATCCGTCCTTCGTTTTCGCGGAGTTTCTGAACGGCCGCCATACGCGCTGGTCACTTGGGCTGTCAGGTGAGCTGGCCTACGCGTTACTAATTATGATTGGAGGTGAGCGCCGAAGGATACTACCACAGGTCTAATTGGTCCGTGTTGTTTGGCCGGACCATGCTAGTTGACGCCATTGAACACATTGCCAATGTCTTATTTTATCACTGATAAACGTCGCTATGAAATTGAAACGGAGAGCTCCCACACAAAACACTTCCATTTGAACGGAACTTTATCAAAGCGTTTGGAAGTTTCTTTCTAAATATCGATTTTTTTTTTCGTTGTTTCCCTTTGAATGCTGTTAATCGATGATTAGACACAGTTTTCGTTTAGCTCTACTATGTACCGCTCATAATATATCAATTTAATTGGACTACTAAAATTAGATTCGATTGGAAAAACTTAGGAATTGATTTGAACCATCAATAAATTCAATAATTCATAACACTAGAACTAATCGTAGCAATTGAAAAGGAAATAAATAAACAACGCTCACCTGGTTCCTCCATGCTGTTGTCCGTATTGAGATTGGGAAACGTTCAGCCGGTTTTGAGCACTTAATATCTAGACTAGCGGATTCTTTATCCTCCCTCGCGCCGGGGAGTTTCTAGAGGAGATTAGAGAGAGAGAGAGAGAGAGAGAGAGAGAGAAAAGGAGGGAGAGAGAGACGGAGCTAGATGGTGCAACCGGGGCCAGTCTCATTTCCTCCACTCGACAGCATTTTGTAGACCGGTCGCATCCAGGCGGGTTGATCGGAACGACGCACTACGTTCGGACGGGCTTTCCCGCGTTGATCGGTGGTGGTTGAGCGTTGGATTCGAGGCGCACGAGATTAGCGTGGTCAGCGTTGTGGCGGTTGTGCACATGTGTGTTCCTGCTGCGAGCTGCCTTCACGCCTCCCGAACGCCGGCCGCACTGCATGTGGAAGAAAACGGAAAGCAATTAAAAAAATAAAATAAAATTAAAAAAATAGCGAATCGAACGGCCCAAGATTGACGACGAATCGTTTTTTGGTGGGCATGCGCGTGTGTGTGGCGCACGCGCGCACACTCGCGCGGGTTCGTGGGAGTCGAAACCCGCGGTTCGCTCCCCACCCACCACGGTCTGTCTGTGGCATATTTATAAACAAAAATAGCCTAAACTCGAAACCTTTAGCGACACCCCTCGCGGGGGAGAGAGAGAGAGAAAGAGAGAGAGAAGGAAGAAGCTGGAGCAAAGATGAAGTATAACGGTGGAGAGCACGCACCAGCTTCCGGCGCCTCTGCGAGCAACATGTGCGACTTCTTTCGCTTGGTGGAGTGCATGCAGTGTTTACGATAAAAAAAAAGTCAATAAAAGAAAAAAAAAAGAGCCAACAAACAAATAAACAAAACGACGTCTCTGGCGTTCAACTGTCGTTTGAACGGGGGCAAAAAATTAAGCGATTTGCTGCAGTTTGCGCCGTTCAAGGGTTTCCGCTCAAGGGCCCATGGGTGGGAGGGCATAAAATCGAACGCGAATGGCGCGCAATTACCAACACACACACACACACACACACACACACACATACGCACCCCCCCATCCTCCCCTCCCCCTTTTGACACCGAACGCAGCGTCGTTTGTCACCGCCGTGGGGTTGCTGAAATTTCTACCATCCCGTGGTTGGAACGATGGAGAGCTTGCACAGTCTGGAACACAGTCTAGCCTGCCCTCTCAGTGGTGCCGGAATGCGGCAGACTACCCCTGACACTCCCGCCCCCCTCACCCCCACCCAACAAGAGGATGGGCGGCGAGGGTGAAAACACTAGGTTATGTCACTCAAGATCGAGATCACACGCGCTGGGAATGCAGCAAAACCACACGCACACCAGCGGGAATCGATCGCACTTGAGAATGCTGATGGTACAAAAACATGGCACAAGTGTGTGGTTTAGCTTTGAATTTTGATTGTTGCGTTTATTGTTTTGAAGTGTAGCGATGACGCATGACGGCTCATGGCCTTGGAGGTTGCCGCTGCCTGCGAGATGATGCAGTTTGCCGTTTTTTTTCTTCTCCCCAACATTAGCACTCCTTCCGGATGCCTTTCGAGGGAGATCACAGCGATTGGTTGTAGTTAAAGTCGCACCGAGCGTGCGTTGTTTATGCTGACGTTCCGCGCCTTGACAACAACTTGCCTAAGCACATTTCACAAAGGCAACCCCCCCACACGCACACACACACAGGCACAATTTAGTGCTTAATTTCGATCCCCTACGCTTAATATCCGGTCCGTTGGATTTGCTCCACAAACGCGTATGCTCCAGGCCACCAGGTGGGTGGATTTTGAAAACGCTGTTAGACGCCCACACATGCAAACACCGCCCACGGTATGCATCCCCTCCCCTAGCTTACCTGGCTCGGATTTATGATAATGAAAACACGGGGTAATAAAGAACTATACAAAACACACGCGCTGCACGCCACACTGACCTTTTCTTCCTTCAATTTTGTTTTGAAAAAGAGCAGGAAAAGGAAGAAAACCGAATGTCAAACGGGCGTCACCACGTAGACGGCACGTCCAGCCTTCACTGCGGCACGGAGTGACCCTCGCGTCAAAACTTCTATGCCGACTTGCATGCAATCGCGCTTGCATGGTGCAATCGCAGACACAGTTGTCTCAAAGTCTGATTGTTTCAGGTCATAGTTTTACGGTGGATTTTACTGGACTTTAAAGGGTAAACTTCCTGAACTTAATGTGCTGTTTACTTGTCTTTCAAGCCAATAGGACTCAATAAAACAGATTCTACTTTTCCGGGACCTATGAGGTATCATTTTGAATCGGGAATAACATAATAATTTGATTTTTCAGCAGCTTTTAGATATTTTTTGTGTGTGTTTTTTTAATTTTGACAAATTTTTCAATGTTTGATAATTTTTAATGGTAGTACAATAAAAAAATCGAAAAAAGCGTTTATATTCAATATTAAACCTGGAATAATTCAACCCAAAAGCCCAAAGCATCTCACTGGGTCAATGAAGCAGTATCAAAGAAATGTGCGCTCAAATTGCATACAAACCAGGCGCAAAGCGAAAGCCTCTCGCTTGGGCAACTTTTTCAAAAAGCAAACGACGTTACGTAGGAAAACTTGGTAGAGTGGAGAGAAACTCGCGCGGCGGGTCGCGTTAGCCGATTAG
The DNA here is from genome assembly GCA_000956215.1 of Anopheles farauti No. 4. Classification (NCBI taxonomy): domain Eukaryota; kingdom Metazoa; phylum Arthropoda; class Insecta; order Diptera; family Culicidae; genus Anopheles; species Anopheles farauti No. 4. Next base: position 37,647 of record JXWZ01013461.1, on the reverse strand, counting down.
CTGGCGCTGCGCTGACGGTGACGGGCACCTGGCCATGTGGAACTAATTGGGTTTGGATTGGCAGTTAAACAACCGGCAGTTTGTCGTTATCGGCAACATTTACATCATTAATAGACCGGCCAATGGAACCAATGACTCATACGGCCGTCTGACGGCCTGGTCCTGAGATTGGTGGCAAGGGCCGCGTGAAATGACAAGGGAACACACTTTGCTTCTCGCGAAATAAATGAAAAACAAATGCAGGCTGCCGCGCTAGGGGTGCGCGCTTGTTTTCGGGTGTTGTGCTACTTTCGTGTGCGATTACGGAACTAATCGGTTCTTTAAGGAGGCTTATGCAAATAAAAAAAAAACTGAAAACAAAAACACGCACTCACACGTTGCTTCAGTTATCGTGCGGTTGGGATTCGCCCACTCACAACCCCATACCCCTAGCTCTCTCTCCCTCTCTCTCTTGCTAGCTCCCTTCCCGAAAATAACAATAATTTGGCGCCCGCAATTGGTGCCACTTGTTCGCAATCAATCCGCGGCTGCACATTCCAATCGCCTGAAATCGTCCGAAATCAGGCGCAAGCCGCACCTCGGCCGTTTTGTGGGTCGCGGATGCGGGGAAAGAAATATCATTATATCACGCGCGTGCGACGATGTAATACCCCGTGCAGGTGCAGTTGGCTGGGGCCCGCACTTGCCCGCGGTGCGTAACGTGCCAGCCACGGTCGGTTTTGACCCAAAGAAATTTGGTTCAGAGCGAATGACATCAGGGAGGACGCGCACGATTGCACGATGCACCGTCCAGTGCAAAGTCGCAGCAGCCACCCTACGCAACGACGCGACGGGCTATTGCTAGCTCGCAACGACTTCGGCCTTCGGAAAGGATGGTTCCAAGAATGTCCGGTCGTTCGCGGTACCGTGGCTGACGTTGGAAGAAAGTTGGCGGTTGACAGTTTGATTCCAACGCATCGGTTTGCGCAATTTGCGAGTCCGATTGCGTATTCCACGACGGGCGTGTAGCACGTGCTCTACATCGCGCGTTATAAGTGCGCCTCGCGCAATGGCGGGCATGCGATGACGACGACGGGGACAAAAAATCGAAAGTGCTCGAAATGCCTACTTGCCGAGGCGGCTCACGGATGCTATCAAAAAAAAAAAAAAAAAAACCGGCTGAATTTGTTTCGCTGCGATCGCGCTACAATTCCGTGCGCGAGGCAAATTCGTGCCGCCGTTGTGTGTGACCGGCCAAAGATGGCAATGAAACCGTCGCGATTGCCCGCGAGGCAAATCAAATAAAGCATCACGCTGCAACCCGGGAGCGCCGGAGGAGCCACGGTTCGGTTTCGACTTGACCACGCCAACCACGATTGATGACGGATGAAGCGGAGATGATATAAAGCCTGGTTACTACACGCAACGGAATCTAGTTCAACGCGTTATCAACGCCTATCTTCCGCCCTTCTCCCGCTCACGGGTGCTGGCCTTCACGTACGCGCGGGTAAAACCCTTTCGGACTGCTGCCCGTAAACCTCCACAGCCCAGCACTAGACACGATGTCGAAATGCTGACTACGAGACCTGTAAATGCATGTCACGGCGTGAACTCTGCGTCACCACATTCCGCAGCCCGAGTTGATGAATCCGCACCACACTACGGAGTGACACTCCGAGTAACGTCGCGACCTGTCAAATCAATTCGTCCCGAGATAGTGCCCAGACTGGATTCACAGCCGGGCATGAAGCTAACGAAAACATCAACATGTAATTTTTACGGTTTCGATCATATCAAATCGTGCTAATTAAGGCAAAAAAGTGCTTTTACAGGAGGACTACTAGAAAAAGATGAACATGAAAGAAGATAATTTTAAAGTACGAACAGTTTTAACGCTATCGCTTTTCTGTAGCGATAGCTTAAACTAAACATGAAAAGACGCACTGTTAGTAAACACGAACCAGTCTTCGGGTTGTCAATTTCCAATTCTAATATAGGTGACATTGCAAATCCGTCAGCGGTAAATCGAAATAAACATGTTTTTATTGCGATCAAAACAAAGCGATTGTTTTGATCGCTGCGATCTTCTCCCTCGTTTGGCTAGGAGCTGTCAAATCGTGCGGGACAATAACAAACGAACCTTGATACTGACCTGAACAACTATTCAAGTGTGTGACACTAATCAGACCGCCAAAAATGAGAACAACAAAAAAAAAACACCTCCCGTGTGCTGTTGATTCCACGCGATTTGTCCGATCGGGTTTGTCCGCGCGACCTATAGTTGGCCGCCACATCAACAACCGCAGGCATCGTTTGCGCAAGTGGCGTGTTTACGTGTGCAACACACTGCTCCGTACACACCGATGGCGATTAGTCGCAGCTGATAGGTTGAGATTTTCTTCGACGGTGCGTAATCGAGCCTGTGTGAAGCTGTTTTTACATAATGCCATTTCTGCCCGGGTCCTAACCGTAACCGGGGGGAGTTTGACAGATCCTTTCGATCGCCGAACGACAGGTGGCGCAAATAAATTAGGTTAGGGTTCCTGCTCGGTTTACTTCCCAGTGGGCGGTTTACTTGCTCGATGGCGGGCGGGGGAGGACCGGCCAGGAAGTAAGCTCGGCGACTGGCAACATCGGCTGTGATCGTCGTGCATCGCATTGCAACCGGAACCAGTGTGGCCATCCAACCGAATCCTGTACCGGTGGGGAAGGTTGTGAGGGGGAGCCTCTTACGCTCAACCGGGCACCAAGCCTTTCCTCGCTACACACGGACCAGTCGCAGCCTAAGCGACACACAGCTGGTCGGAAAAATGTTTACTGGACGATATGTCCTCCAGTAGTAGTACGCTAGCAGGCTCATAAATTGCGAAGATAATGGCCGCTAGTAAAATGCTGCCAGCGAGCACTCATTGCGCACACTCGCTCTCTCTCTCTCTTTCCCGCGCGCACACCAGGCGTAGTATCCACCGCGAAACGGGGGGGTGAGAGACAAACAAAAACAAGGAGCATGTGTTATGCACTGTGGCCAGAGGATACGCTTCTCTAGCTCGAGCGTTCACTCGCTGGTAAGAAATGCCAAAAACAGCAGGGGGAAGAAAAAAAAAAACATTAACAACAACTTAACCACGCTTTACAGATCGAAATTTAAAGCTTTCATCGTTTCCGTTCCGGTCCCGGGATGGGTAGCAAGAAAGCAAAAAGACGAAAGAAAGGCAAAAACAAAAAAAAACATTACGGAAGGTTCATGAATGGCGAAAAACGAAAGCCACTAAAGTCATCAAAATGGAAATGGATTAGTCCGATGCTGATGCGACAAAGAAAATCGCCCGAAATCATCATCCCCAGGTTTGTGCGGCGAACCGTGCGCCAGCGTTGTGCCGCGGAAAAGTCGAAAGTGAGCGCGTCCCAAACGAAGCGCGAACACATCCCTGCCGCACTCTGTCACATGTCGTTCAGTTCGTCGCGTCCGAGGAGCAACAAAACAAAAAAAAAGAAAAGAAAAAGATGATCGACCGAAACAATGCAAAAAAAAAGTGAAAATAGACGAGCGTTTTTGGAAAATGAGTGTATGCCGCGCGTGTGGAAAGTGTGGTTTCGCATCGGTTGCGATATCGCGGCCGGTGAGCGGCGGTTGCGGTAACAGCGGCCTTACGAACGTCCCAAGGTTGCCCCGACGCTCGGTCGCTTGCTGGAGCGTGGACAATTCTAGATAAAGAACCCATTCCGATTCTAGATGCGAAAGCAATCAAAGCGCAGCGAAGCGTAACCCGTGAAGACGCGCATCCGACCGACGATTGGCCGGTGGATCCACCAGACACCGCGAGCGTGACTTGCGGAGTTGGTGGCCATTTTGTTGCCGTTCTTGTGTGTGTTTTTTTAATTGTTTTGCCACTCTTAAAAATTTATTTACGTTTAAATACAACCACCGCCGATCCGATTGTGCGGCGAAGCGTCGGTTCCGGGCTCCATTAGCTGCCCGTACCATCCATCATGCCGTCGCTGATTGATTGGGAATCAATAAAGCACAGACTCCGATGTAAACAAAGATCCTGTTCCCGAGCAGCGCGACGCTTCGCTTTAAAGAACGACATAATAAAAAAAACATCCCTTCCCCCCCCCCCCTCCCCACCAGCAACGCCTTTTGTTTGGAAGCGCGCACGGGACATAATTACAAATCCCACCCGGTTCCAGCCGCACTTCCCACCGTGCGGTGACTTTGACTAATTAATGGCCGGGCAAGCGGGCAAGAACAGCCGTCAAGCGTCAGGCCGCCATGGCGGCTAGCGACGAGCTTTTTTTTAAGATGGTCGCCGATAGCGGTTTTGGGCAGCCCCGAACGGAATTGAAATGTCACTGCCGAGGTCACCGGTTGTGGTTTTGGGAAGGGAGGGGGCCTCCCTAGCCCTCGAGCAATCGGCTTAAAAAGATAAAAATATCACACGCGCTGCGACACGAGAATGGAATGTGGCGAGGTTGTGCGAGGTTTGCGCGAGCGCGAGTCTGCCGATGGCCGAACTTAAATCAACCTCCCGCCTGGGACCGTAACGTACCGGATCCAGTCCAGCTTTTGACTTTTAACGCCCTATTTCTATATCTTCTAATCTCCCAATCAAAGTCTTTAAAATTTTTGCAACTGGTGGAAGCCAACAACTGCAGTCCTCCTACTTGCCAGACCTGAGAATGTCCTTTGGAAGTAAGAGTTAGTTAGCACGGCCTAGAGTATCCAGTTCGGACGCTGATTTGCTCATCAGAAAACCTCACACCGGCACATTAACAGGAGCCAGTTGTGTTGGAATCGACTCCGCCAGGTCGATCGCAACCGATACAGCTCCTGCCCAACCGCAGCATCTGCATCAAGTTTCCCACAGCTCTCGGTTTTCGGCACGCTCGACAGATTCACCGCAGCGGATGACTTACTGCCAGAACGTTCGTTCGGGTCTTTCGGGCGTTTTGGTGGCCAGGTGAATGGCTCGCAAGGTTCGTCATGCACGCGGCGTGGGTGCTGCGAAAAGTCACCCACCTGGCGATTGGACGCAGTTTCGGGACGTGTCAGACCTTTTGTACGGCACCGACGAACCGGTTTCATGGCTAGGACGTCTCATCTTTTGATCCTAACTTTATCCATAACTTCGCCTGACTTGCAAACTTCTGGACGTCTGGACGGGGTTGAACTCGAAACACGCTCGATAGATCGACCAGGCCGTGCTGGGACGCATCCCAAAGCGTCGCAAAACGCTTGCAGAAAGTGGAGACACTTTTTGCAGAACCCTCGCAGAAATAGCCCCTTTACAGTGTTGGTGTGTGCTAGGGAGATCGGCAGCCATATGGGCTGCACGGCGGGCCACCTTCTCTCATCTGTCAACCACCCTGCCCGTCTCACCGCTTCGCCCACGATCGGTTCCGTGACCGCATGCACGAGGAGCGGACCGCTCCCCTCCGCTCCGCTTCTCCACCTTGCCCCCTCCCCCCGCTCCCGCCGTGCCCAGGGATCACGACATTTCGCCGTCGCGCTCGTCGTTCCCTCTCTGTTTCGCCCGGATGGCTTTGCGATTCGCCCGGTTTCACTCGTTCGCTCGCTCGGGGCTGCTTTGTGCTGCTCTCCTCTCTCCCCCCCCAGTCCATCCCTCCCCTCATTCATCCGTGTCCCGTGCGGTGTGGGAAGGCGTGTGTTGCGGTGACGGCGAATGTTATAAAATACAGTGGCGCTGGTGGCGTTGGATACCATTTTGCAAAGAAACGCTCCCCAGTGAACAACGCCGCTCCGGTACGGCAGCCGACCGATCGTTTTTTTTTTTTTTTTTTGTTTCCTTCTCCACCCAGGTGCTACGATCCCTTTTCCGTTCAGAAAACCGCCCGTGTTTCCTCTTTGTTGTTCTCTCCTCCTCCCCGGTGGTGGTGCAGTGTAAGTGAGGTGTGCGACCAGTGTAACGAACACAGCGACAATCGGCCGCGCGATCGGAGGAGTGGCGGTGGAGATTAAAACGGTTGGGACGTCTAAAATCGAAGCGATTGGACGCTCCCGTGGACAGTGCAGGTTTTGCAGGAAGTTTGCCTAGACAGTGCGTGCGCTTTGGCGACAAAATCGCTGGCTACGGATAGTCCAGGTGTTGTGTTGCGTCTTCGGCTCGTGCTCAGCGTGACGCAAATACTGCCAACCAGCCAGCAACGAAAAAGAAAAACCGGCCAGCAACGTCTCAAAAAAAAAAAAAACAAAAAAAAACATGGCTCCATGGCGCACACCATCAAACAAAGCACACCGCTCGTGAAGCTTCCCGGGCCGCGGGGAAACAGCCGGGAACCGGAGGGACCCGAACTGGGAGCCCGAACGCGGTGTAGAAAGTAAAAGTAACGCGCCAGTGGAATAGGGAATGAGCCGTGTGCGCCACCGCCGCCCGGCCGCGCGTGCCCGGAATCGACAATAAAAGCTCATCCACCCCGACGAACGATCGGATTCTAGTTCGGGTCGGCTCCCTCACCCCGACCGGTCCGAAAATTTCACTTTTATTGTCCATCAGACACCGGATCTGGCGTCCGATGGCCAGGCTGTCGGATGTTTGTGTGTGTTTTTTATTATTATTATTATTATTTTTTTTTTTTAGAAAGTCTGGAGCCCTTCCAGACTCTCCGGAGCCCTTGACATTAGGCCGGAGAAGATAGCTTTTTGGAGCAGTTCATTTCCATAGGCGGCTGATTTCTCTCCCGCACTCTTTTGCTCGGTCTCCCCCCTTCCCCCCCCCGCTGGACTTCTCGATGGCTCGCGCGCGAGACGGAAGCGTTTCGTTTCAAGCGTACGATCAGTTCGCCCTTCCCTTCTCTTCCATCCCTTTCTAACAGCAATGTTATCCTTCCTGCTTTCACAGTGTAAATTACGGCAAGCGTAATCGACGTGTGCAATTTTCGCAGACGGGTGTTCAGTGCGAAGAAACGAACGCCCTAACCCACATGCCAACGGGCGTGTAGCATTGGTGGGACAGTTGTACAGAGCAGGAGCTGGAGCGGTAGTGTTTTTTTTTTATGTGCCCGTGCTAGTGTCTCTGCAGTGTAAGACGGCCGCTGGAGTAGAACAGCAAGACGAAGGAGAATAAAAACACACTCTTCCTGAAGCGTGGGTGTACTCCTGAAGCACTGGAGTCGTCGAACTCCCGTTGAGCTGCTCGAGCCCGAACAACGATCAAAACTACGCTACATCTATCAGCCGCAGCAGGCACACGATGCGTTTCCAGGGAGCGGTAAGTCTGGGACAGGTTCGGGGCTACTTTCCCGTGACAGGCGTAAACGTTTCGCCAAGGACGTTTGCCTCGCATCTGGAGTCCTTTCATTCGAGGTTTCTCAGGTCCTCAGGTTACTTACTAAAGAAACCTCTCCTCTAGACATGTTGAAAAGAGTTTAGACTTTAGGAGAACTTACCATACACCTCGGTTATGAGCCAAGTTCTAGCTGAGATAACAAATCCACAACTTCTCAGGTTGCTTACTGAAGAAATCTGACCTCCAGGCGTGTTGAAAAGAGCTTAGACTTTAGGAGAAGTTCTAGCGAACGAGTCATACTATAAAGTCTCTGTGGACGTCTAGCTGCATATCGGAGGCCACCGACTTAAGCCGCAGTAAATTAGCTCTAGAAAACATCTCGCAAACAACAACCCAACAACAAGTGTGACCCGGTTAGACATACGAACCGCGCCACCTCGTACCTCCCGCCGGTGTCTCGCGCCAATCTCGGGCCGCAAGAACAACAAGAGCGCGAGCGTTTTGCATCCCGAACCAAGCGAAAACTCGTTTTCGTGCGGACTTCTGGGTGATAGCCCGGACCCAGCGCGCCACCTTCCAGGCCCCGGTTAATTGCCGTACTTCTTTATGTAACTTATGCTTCGATTCGCGTTCGGCCGCCATGCCTTATTCGATCGGTGGCAATTGCATCATACACAATTGCGTGCCGCCGTGACGCAAGCGGCCGGCCGTTGCGGGGGGGTTGCTACAGTTTGTTTTACTTTTACCGGCCCGCGGTGTCCATTTCACTTTCGTTGGCTGCACGCTTGTTGAAATGGGCTCGAGGGGTCGCGCTCCTAATCGCGCACGGATCTGCTTGGACGGGGGCGAAGCGTCTTCGCCGGACCGTCGCCCGCCGCATGGAGCCTACGGCGATGACGAACGAACTGCCCTGAATAAAAAAAAGCCTACCTGAAGGACATCCCCAAACACGAACGGGCGCATTTCTTCGCGCACAGCCCGCACGCCAGCTGACCTTTCGGGTGCAGTTCAGCGGCCCTGGTACGGGCCCGGTTGTCGTCGCCGCGTGTGATCGCGATTCCAACGCGAGGAAGAACCCTCGTTTCGCGGCCGTGAAGCGGTTGCATCGCAACGTAACACACGCCGTCGCAGGAATGCAATCAACGTCGGGTGACGAACCGACCGAAGATTACGATTTGCTAACCGTGTGTGACCGCGCAGACCGATTTGCGGATGAAGATGATCCGAATGAAACGAAAAAAAAAACAAAAAAAAAAACAAAAAAAATCGTAACGTACAACATGGCGGCGTACACACGGGACGATTGGACGGGAGATGGGCGCAAATGGCGGGGAAATGGAACCCGTGAGAATATGTTTACATTTTACCGTCTTCCCACAGCAGCAGCAGCAACGACAACAAAAACGCAGCATAAAGCATAACATGCTGGTACGGCAGAGTAGGAGGCTGGCTGCGGCTGAAAGGTGCGCTTGTGCTGCCAGCAACGAAGAAGCAGCATGCGACGGCGCGACGGGCGCTTGTAACGATGTGATGAGAACGGATCGAGCGGGCGTGCGGTGGTTGCTTTCGGTCCGATCTTCCCCTTCCGACGCGCACAACTTCATTCCCCGAGCCGTGTTTGTGTGCGGTGACGTGGACGTCCGCTGCGGGAAGGGGCAGCGAGGTTCCCAGGCCGCGCACGGAGGGAAAGTACATGCTATTAAAGTCGAAGATGGACTCACTCGCGCACGTGTGTGTGTGTGTGTGTGTGTGTGTTTTTGGAGTGAAGGTTGACGCTTTTCTGACCAAAACGGACACCCTCTCCCACCGCTTCGGCAGGTGACTTACATGTGCGAAACTGCGTCGAAATAAATGCGAATATAATTATAGGCGACCAGAGCGCTGCCTAAGCGCTGCCGGAGCGCTCGATGAATCAGGCCCGAAATTAAAGGTCGGCCCAGAAATGGCTCCCGATCGATCGGCACAACCACCGCTGCTGCGATCGACTCCCAGTTGAGGAAGGAGTGTGTGTGTGTGTGTGTGTGTGTGTGTGTGTGTGCGAGATCTTCTCTAGTCGATCCCGTGCAGTGAACCGAGAGTGTGTGACCGAGAACCTCGAGAGTGTGAGCGAAAGTTCACCGAGCCGTTACGTAATGGCTCCACCACCCCCGCATGCGAGTGTGAGTGCGAGCTTTCGACGATTTTACTGCCAGCAGCAGGCGACCACTGCCGGAGAAGAAAGACGCATACACGAACGGAGTAAAAAAAAAAAAAAACAAATTACGGCCGTGTGAAATGTTGCTTGGGGAGCTGCCTGTTTTTTTCGTTGCTTTGTTGCTTTGTTTTGCTTCGCGTTAATCTCACAAAAGCCAAACCCCGGTGTGTGTGTATGTGACTGTGCCCATAAAAGCTTGCCCTTATCTTGCCTAATTGCTGCGAACCGCAGCCTCTCTGCAGCGCCCAAGGTTGCCGGCGGGGTGGGGGGGAGTGCGAAATCCAGCGCCGCGCGGGTGGAAAAATTCTCACCAAACAAAGAGCGCCGCCGGGCAAGGTCTCGTGCGGCGGTTCCCATCGTTTGCGGTGCTGCCGACTGCCAATTTGTTGGCCTGGCTGGTTTCGCAAGCGCGCCCGCGTTCGGCTCACCGTGAGCAGCGCACCCTGCTCCTGAAGATTTTCGGCGGCGAGAGCAACGGGAGTGTGACATCTTTTCGGTCACCGTGCGGGCACTCGGACATCAAAGTGGGTGCGTTTTTTTGTTGTTGTTGTTTTTGTTTGTCTTTCACACCACCCTTCGCTGGTTGGGCGGTACGGTTACGGATCGCCATGGCGGCGCAAAGTCTGGACTTGACCGTGAAGATCGCAATGAGGAGCCAGCACTTTGCGCACCGTGGGCTGCAAACAGGCTCGTTAAGCTCGAACGAGCGCCGGAACGAGCTGTTCATTACACTTTTTCGCTCTCTCGCTCTCTCTCTCTCTCTCTCTCTCTCTCTCTCTCTCTCTCTCTCTCTCTCTCTCTCTCTCGCTCACTTCTCTCCGCTCGCAGTTGGGTCGGCCATTGCCAGGTAACGGGAGCGTCCTCGTAATAACGCTTTTTGAAAGTGAATCTGACACACGTCACTTTGCACACACATAAAGCAAAAAAAAAAAAAACAAAACAAAAACCGGACCAATGAAATGTGGAGCATGTGACGTTGCGTTGCGTGATACATGTCGCGGCGGAGTGCGAGAAATCGGACGGCCGCGTGTTGTTGACGATGCTTCAATTACAAACCGTGACGTTCATCGGGGGGGTTTTTTCGAACCCCCAGCCCCCTCCCCCCCATTGCCCCTCTCCTATCCGTCAAAAATCGTCTACGATGCCGGGATCGATTTTCAGGTTGGATATTGGATTTCCAACAGCCTGCCGCCGGACATGCCGCCGGGCAAGCAGCTAGCGCGGGCCTTGTGTGTACCGTGCGGACGAAAATGTCAAGGATGCAGGGTACGGCGGTGGGCTCACACAGAATTGATTGTTTTTCGGCTCGGCAAACGGCGGCAGGTAGCGTGCCCGGGCGGCGGAGGTAAGATTTACTACCCTTTACCGCTACCGGTCGGAAAACGCGCGGGAGATTTTAATTACCGCTCCAGCAGTCGTTTGCCAATATTATCGAACTTCCTCCGCACCGCTCCCGGCGGTGCCCACCGTTGGAAGTTACGCCCGGACCACCGATGCAACGATAAATCTCCCGCAACAAAGACGATCGAAACCGGGCGCAATGTGCAGGCGCCCGAAATATTCGGCCCAAGGGAGCTCTCCACATGTTTGGAGGGGACGATGGGGCTTGATTTTCGGCACCGGGGATGCAACTGGACCGACGCCAAACAAACCGATGCTCGGCCGCGGCTGAGCGACTCGGATTGGAAAATTCAATTAAAAGCCCAGAGCCTAATTTCGAGCTCGTAAAAATCCTCCGGCAACGCTCGTAAAGCTCGGTTGTTTAATAATGCCACCGCACTGCACGGCTATTATGTTGCTCCCGGCATTGCTCCTGTTACATTTGGTGCGTTACCCGGAGGTGCGCCCAATCGAAGCAATTTTCCCGGCCCGATAAAACCGTAATCGCCGGCAAATGGTTCTGTTTGACCGTCTACCGATTCGCCTCGCACCGGCTGGGAGGAATCAGCGCAGCAAAACCCGGCTTCCGTCTCCATTAGGAAGGCCATCTTCGGGCTGCATTAATTGCCTGCATCTCGCCTTTTGCGGTGCCGGTTGCTGACGGCCGGTTCTGTACTATTAAGTCGCAGCCGCCATTAGGCAGCCACCATCCGCCGGGCCTAGCTTCACCCAACCCTTTTGTTTTCAATTTTCCCGCCTGCACTGAATGCCGCAACCTCCCCCTCCGCCGCACGGGTGTTTGATTTATTAATGAAAAGCAATCGCTTGTGCACTCTTCTCCCCGAGAAAAGCGAGAGGAGCCGTTCCCGGATAAAACACACCGATGGAGGTGATTATTGCTGTCATCCCCAGCGCCATTTTCACTCGCCCCGCCGGTGGCGAGTGTACGAATTTGCATTCTCTCGGTGGCGAACCGTTGTCGACGGCACCGTCGGGCGATAAATTCCTATTTTCACTTTCCGTTCCGCAACCCGTGACGCGAAGTGTAGCTGGGAAGTTAAATTTTAATTACGCTTTCTTTCGCTTGTTGTTGTTGTGCGCCGGCTAATCAGCGGAACAAACGCGTGCGGAAGGCACCACCTTCCGGGGTGTGGCGATGCATCGGGTTGTGCGGTAATGGAGATTTATTTTTGTAACACGCTCCACCCTTGTCTCGCGCGCTGGACAGTTGTGGACGTTAATTATATCAGTAACGCGGCTAGAATACGGTTGCGGTGAGATGATTCATGAACGAACACGCTCGAAGAAGGAATCGATTCGATCGAAAATGCGTAAGGAATCTAACGTTCATACAAAAAAAAAAAGATTTTCTATTGGATTTTAATATTCCCTTGCTTGTATGTGTTTAATTAAAATTATATTTATTTAATTAAAAAATATTCATTAGGATGTTAAGATAATTTAATTGAAAACATCTCAATTACGATGCAATGCAACGCTCTTAGTCGGAGTTCTGTCAAATATCATATAAAGTTTTGACAGCACGAGAGATTTAGATTTTGTCGCCAAGCGTGGCTGACAAACGGCGCATGAAAATAAGCAAAACATTCTCATCACAAGTTTTAACCAAACATTCTTTTTTATCACTTTCTTATGGCATCCCATGCCATTTTTTATATTATTACATTCTTACGCATTGTTCATCACTTGTGTTTTTAATAAATACAACAACTTTTGCGTTTATACAAGCGAGTTTAAATTTACAGCAGAAAATGTTCGGCGATGATTCGTTTCAAGCAAACTTTTTTGATTCCGGTCGTACGGCAAAATCGTTAACAAATCGCTCGGTGACGATTTCTCTCAATGTGCATATAAAAAAAATTTCTCGAGAAGCTCGTGAGATTTAATAGCTCGTGACTGAGTAGTAACTTTAGCACGTTGAAACTTTCGTGCTGACTGCGAGAGGATGCTCTCAGAAATTTCTACCACACTGGACAATGGATGACATTTGCTCTCGTTGTCAGGCACGATTCCGAAAAAATGAAATAGAAGACGATCGCGTGTCGGAATGACAGAGAAGGCACTACAGGGCCTCAGCCTGTCCTGCAATATCGATGAAGATGATTTTTGAACCCAATTGTTATCGTTCAGGTGTAGCGCTCTGTTTCTAATATGACGTTCTCTTCTTGTCTCTCTCTCTCTCTCTCTCTCTCTCTCTCTCTCTCTCTCTTGTCGCAGTGGTTAGCGTTAGTGGTGGGTGTGGTGGTACTGGCGGCAGCCGGTGACGCACAGACGCGTCGTCAGCGCGTGCGACCACGCGTACTGGCCGCCCCGTCCAGCGCCGAGTATGTGGACAGCGTGGAGGAAGCATCGCAGCAGGACAGCCGCCCGCAGGCCCAGCAGTACTATCCGCGTGCGCAGGAGCGGCTCGGCGACGTCGTGCTGGTCGCCGCCTCGGACGAAGACTACGGCGGCGAGCGGTACGGTGCGCGGCCCCGTGCCGAGACGCAGTACGCCCGTCCGGCGGCGAAGAGCACGACGGTGGCTCCGGTGGCGGCTCGCCAGAAGGCGGCTCAGAGTGAGTCGCGCGCACCGCCGGTGCAGACGATCCGTAACTACAGCAAGGTGAACGACGACGGTTCGTTCACGTTCGGGTACGAGGCAGCGGACGGGTCGTTTAAGGAGGAAACGCGCGGTACGGACTGTGTGGTGCGGGGCAAGTACGGCTACATCGATCCGGACGGTAACAAGCGCGAGTTCACGTACGTGTCGGGCAACCCGTGCGACCCGAACAACCCGGACGGCAGCGAGGAGGAGGAGGCGGACCGCGGGGAGGGCGGTGCGCAGGACGATTCGAACGAGAACGTGCCGCAGAACTACCCGGTGAGGCGCCCGGTGCCAATCGCACGTCCAACACCTTCGTCAGCCGCCGCACCGGCCCGTCATCACTCGACGGCTGCGCCGGTTCAACGCCCGACGACGACCGTCTTCCAGAACGACTACCAGGATCGCCGCCAGCAGCAGGAGCAGCAGGATGAGGAGGAGGTACAGATCGGGCAGCGTGGTGGGGCAGCCGCCGGAGCTTCCCGGCCAGCCGCCCGTCCCTTCGCCGGCACCGTCACGACCACGCAGCGTCCGCGCGTGCAGATTGTGAGCACCACGGCGAGCCCCGCCCCGACGCTCTTCCACAGTCCCGCCCCGCAGACGGTGCTGCCGGTGAACATCACGCCCAAGCCGGTGTACCGCGTGTCGCCGCTCCCGACGCAACCCACGCTCGCGCCCACCACCTACCGTCCAACCTCGCCCAGCACCCGGCCCGGATCCGGTTCGATCGACTTCGAGGCGGAGTTCAAGCGCTTCCAGGCGGACAACAAGCTCCCGAGTACGGCCGCACCGACCGCGGCCGCCCCGAAACCGACCGGTTCGCCATTCGGCCGGCCCGCGCCCCAGCTCGCCCCCGGCAACCCCATCTACCAGTCGCAGCTGATCTTCGATCCGGCCTCCGGCCAGTACGACACCGCGCTGTACCAGCAGCTGCCGCAGAGCGACGGTGACTTCCAGCTGAACCACCGCATCCAGCCGTACGTCCACCATCAGCCGCAGGCCCAGCAACATCCCGGCGCCGGGCAGCTCGTCACGCTCGAGCAGCTCCAGCAGCAATCGCCCCTGTACCGGGCGCAGCCACCGCAACCGGTCGCCCGGCCGCCACCGCCGCCACCACAATCGCCACCGACCGTGCAGATCCCGCAGCAGCTCTACCAGAAGCAACAGAACGAGCTCCAGTTCATCAACAGCCAGCAGCTGTTCGCCCAGCAGCTCGAGCTGCAGCAGAGCCAGCTGCGTGCCGATCGGCTCGAGGCGGCCAAGAAGGTGACGCCGATGCATCGCTTCCAGCCGCAGCCGCAACCGCAACAGCAGCAGTACTACTTCATCCAGCCGCAGGGCCCTCCGCAGGGTGCTCCTGGCCAGATCGATGCGTTCCTCCGGGGACACAACATCGAGTACTAACTGGCTCGCTAGTGCGAGCAGCTAGTACGCGCACGTGTGTTGAGATTGTTTCACTCTCTCTCTCTCTCTCTCTCTCTCTCTCTCTCTCTCTCTCTCTCTCTCTCTCTCTCTCTCTCTCTGTCTTTCTCTATCTTACACCTCCCTTTTCGTTCCGATCACTCCTCACGCCGTGTTGAAAAACACTCGCTATCTCTCTGACTTCCTGCTCCAACTTAGCACATCTTCCACCTCCACGACCTGACTGCTTCCGGTGTTCCGTCTCTTATCTTTTATTTATTCCTCTCTTTCAACACTGCCACCTTCAACTTCCCTTCCCGGACCTACTCCTCTCCCGCGCTAGGACAAGTACTGTAAGACTTTTTTTTTTATATACATCTACATTAAGGACATTAAGATTTAGCATACTGCGTTACGTTGCGTCACGGGGCAGAGTCACGGGGAAGTTTGCAACCCACACAACGGCGACGAGTCTCCCGAGCCTGCTGGAGGTCGAACCCAAAGTGTTCGGGCTGTGAAAGTGAAGGTGAAGTTTTTAGATTTTCTATCTGTAATTTCCAAGCGCGGATCGCAATATCAGACAGACGAGGGAATGCTTGAAATGAGCCCGATTTTTTTTCTTCAAAAAAAAAAAAACAAACAAGTTGTTCACACAGATTTTTGTAAAATGTCAATAAAAAGCCAAACAATTCGTGTTCACTTTCAAACGCTCGATCGCGCGGAAAATGGTGCCTTTTGGTGACGAGGGCGCCGAGCAGACAGAAGAAAACGGTGGGTAAACCACACGCAACCGAACATCAGCGACAGGCGTTGTTGTACAAACGTGCAAGAGAATCCCGAACCCGTGCGCAGGCAATTCGCTGCAAACCAGTAACGATACAATTCAATAAAGGAAACGAAACCGTTCGAAACATACACGCCTAGTGTTTTTTTTCTTTTTTTGGTTTGAAGTGACGGCCCGTTGAAAGAAAGGCGTACAAGATCCGGTTGGTGCGAAGTCACTGCGTTCGACGTCGGACGTCCTTGAGGTCGGGAGCGGGGGTGGAGTTTGTCCGCGAACGAAACCCAATTACCGGCCCTTACCGATCGCTGGGGCGTTGGCTGTCAGCAGCATACGAAAAAAAAAAATTAAAATAAAATAACAGCGCTCGGTACGCTCGGTTTGACCTTTAACGACGCCTTTTAGAGTGGTGCGTTTCAAGGGGAAGTCTTTGCTCCAAGAACGTATGCACCGAGTGACCCAAAATGGCGCCCCTGTGAGTCACCGGCGCTGCTGCACAGGAAAACGCCCAGCTGCTGCACGCGCTACGGAATGCGACCGGCGGCCAGAATTTATTAGAAAGGCGTCGAGTGCGGGAGTGACTAATGCGGGCCGGAATTTCGATTCCCTCCCTTGAGCAAACCCACGTGCTAGTGACGCCCCGTTCCCTGCACCCAAGGACGTCTGAAAGCAATTGCCCGGACGTTGCCTGTTACATGGGGGGAATAGAGACAACAACAAAAACGAAACCAAACAAACCGGACTTAGATTTAATATCTGCAATCACGATAATGGTCTTGGAATGGACAAGAAAGGGCGTAATCGACGCGCACCTGGAGACTGACTCGGGCGGCTGCCCCATTCATCACCTATCGCCGCGAAGGTCACCTGCTTGGTCACTAAATCCGTTTTTTTTTTTTTATGTCTCGCACTTACCGCTGCCAACCTGTTTTCCAAACATTGCCCCAATTTCGGTGGCACCTGAATGGACATTCTGAAAAAGGGACCTTCCTTTGGCGGGAGGGGGGGGAGGGGCTTTAAGAAATGTGTAAATTACGAAATCCGAAACAACGATTCCAGCATAATAAGAAGTCAACAACAACAACAAAAAAAACACCCGTCTAAACCCGTTATTAAACCGATATCCACTTAGGTTTCGCTTTTTTTTTTGCGTTGCGGTGGTACGTTACAGTATGTGAGGTTAGGAATTGGAATGTGCGCACGGTACGGGACGGGCAGCACCATTATCAACTTGCTCGCTCTCGCGCGCGCGCTCGCGCCATTGACGCATTTCTCTCCAAACGCCGCGGTTTACTTACTTTCTCGAATGCATCAAATGCAGCTCACATGCGCAGACGTGTGGCGTTTACGTAACGCGCCTCGTTCGGAAATTGGTTCCCCGCGGCCGGTGGCGCTCCGCGTGCGGGTTTGAGAAGCGGGACGTAATAGTAATAATAATAATAATAATCGCTCGATTAGTTTTTGCGTTACCGCGAGAAATGTCACTCTGGATGGGTTGGCTATTTTTTTTTGTTTTTTTTTTTTTGGTTTCGTATTTTTAAACCCTCCCCATCGAAACGCCCCTTGTGGTCCAGTAACTGCGTGGAGTAGCCCAATTGTGTGCTGTTGTTTTGGTGTTGGTTACGACACCGGTTGATTGATTTGGTGGCTGTTTGCTACGGTTTGTTGCACAAGTCCTCCGACACACGCGAATGACTGCCATCAGGCAGCATCCACATGTGTCGCCATTTCTGGTTGCCCACGGGGATGTCCCACCCATATCGATTCGTACCGCACTGGGTGACAGTGGACGTGACGTAACGCCGTGTACCAAGAATGCGCCAGGTCCAGGCCGGGTTGACGAAAAGAACGCGTCAACGAGTGCTGCTCGTTGCGCCAGCGGCTCGAAAACGTGCGCCCACTGATAAGGCGCTAATTAGGTGCGTCCACATATAGTATGTCCCGACCGATGGTGCAAGATGGCGGACGCCAATTTTCGTAATCTCTCCGCGTTGCCGTCGAGAAAGCCGGCGACGACCCGGATGCTGTTTTATTTCGCTCCGTCCCCGCCGAAAACCCGACTAACCAGCTCGGACTTTACACTTCCGGCGAGGGTGCCAAACTTTCCACATGGCGGCGGTGGAAAATGCCCGCACCCACCCGGGGACCGGTTCGTTTTGGTGTGTCGCTGCCGGCGGGGGAGGCGATCGCAAGAGCAAAGAGCCAGCCGCAGACCAGTTTTGCCCGAGCCAGTTGTTTTGCGTAATGCGTTTTGCTGCCGGGGCCTGCAAGTACGAGTACATAAACACGCTTTCCGGCATGCGCTAAACCTGCGTGTCTCCTGGTCGCCACCCGTCAGCCAGCCAGGTGGTAATTAGCGTGAGCGCATTTATCCGAAAAAAAAAACACTCGCACTGTACGCACAATGTTCGCACACTCGCAATTCCGCCGGCCAGTTCCGCGGCATGTTGTACAATTGGGGGGTTTGTTTGTTGCAAAATGTGCACGGAAAAACAAGCTCAAGCACAGCACGTCATGTCTTGAGCGTCCCTTTAAGGGGCCGGAACCTCAGGAAGCGACATTCAGCAGCGCTTAACGAACGCACGACGGAAAGGTTGCGACGATAAAACACCCAAAACCCACCCGTTAACGGGGTGACCAGCAGCGAAGACCTCGCCGAAGGGGAACGGAGAGTTTACCTCCGGGGAAGGTTTTGCTGTGTGAAACCGTAAAACGAATAAAAAATGGTCCCCCCAAAAAAAAAAAACGCGGGCAAGCGGGCCTGATTAGGGTTTTGGGTAGCCGTTTGAATGCGGCCCGAGCCGGGTTAGCCTTGAACTTTCCGCTCGAGCGTCGTTTGGGATCGGTTTTTTTTTCATTTTAGGTCGGTGTTAGAATCCGGTGTGACTCACGTTTGCGTTAGAAAGCATCTATTTCTTTCTTTCTCTTTCTCGCGCGAGCGCGCGATCGATACCGATAAAGCACGTTTCGATCAAGGCGATCGACGCCAGTGCCACGCGTCGGAAACGCGTCCGGGGTGAAAGGCGCGCGCGCGCTAAGAATGTCCCTCCCATGCTGCTAAGATGTCGGAAAAAAGTCGCTCAAATTACGTCATTTTAAAACGCGTAACGCTGCGTGCACTTCAATGGCTTACGAAAAAAAAAACGCCCCAACCGAAACCAAACCGATATCAAAACCACATTCCCCACGCGTGGCGCGCGGATGGCGTAATCGTTGCGCACACGATCGGATTGCAGAATCTCATGTGCTTTTAACGCACTGATACCGCAGCGTGCCCCACGGCCGTATGCAATCGGACCCGTTCGCGTGGCCTCGCTCATTGACAGTTCAAATCCCGATGCCTGCTTTGTGCGTCTGCGGTGAGAGGAAAGCTCCGATGTGTTGAAAGAGAGAGAGAGGGAGCAATCTGTCATCAGTATGGGCTTTTTAAACCCGCCTGGCGGGTATGCAATCCGCATGAAAATCAGCAAAAGCTTCTTTGCAAACAAGCTGCGGCGAGCTTTTGGGAAGTTTTTGTGTCATGTTCCAAAAATTGACAACTGAAGTGATTTATAAAAATAAGTTGCCAAGCTCAGTAGCTTGACAGGAATGTATGAAGCAAACGATAATTGCATATAAAAGAAAAAGTTTAAATAAATCAGACACAGAGCGAGAGAGAGAGAGAGAGAAAAGGAGCATGAAGGAGACAACTAACTTGATGTAATTTGAAAAAAATGATGAGAAAACAATGCGTACTTTGCACTTATGATGAGTAAAAACACGTATAAAAAACTAATATTTTTCCAAAAAAAAAAACATTTTTCTCGGGCAAAGCAGAAACGAACATTCCTGTTGTTGCGTTTGATACCAACCCCTTGCTGTAATCCAATCTCACACGCGTTTTCGCAAACACCCCGGCACATTTGAGTAATCCTGGCCGCGCCAACACATATGACACAACGTCGACAGCCACCCGGGGTCGCATCGCGCGGGATGAAAATGTCTCCGGAGTCGGGCACCGTTGGCGCTGGTTGCCACACACACCACGCGTGTGCCCCCGGGTCCGGGTGTCGCGTGTACGTGTGAAAATATGCGACCGTAAACCGCACACGACGTCGGAGCTTCGGAGCGACCGAGAGAGGACAATCAAAATCAAACCGCTACCCGTCACTGGTGCCCCCGGTGCCATTGTTTCTTCGCTCGGATTTTTGTCATTTATATTAAAGCGTCTGGTTTGCAGGTGTGTGTGTGTGTGTGTGTGTTTGAGGGAGAGGTGGAGCGGTGAGATCAACACAATGAACCTTAAACGACTTCCTTGCCATTGTTGACGTACGTGAAAATTCGCTCGACAAATCGATTGCACATACCGAGTGCTGGCGTGGCAAGATTGCCATTTGGCGATAGCAAGTTCACCATCCGCATGCACTCCTTCCCGCTCACTCTCACCCAACAATCGAAAAGCAATCGAACGTACCAAAAAGCCCACCAATTTTCTCCACATTGTGTTACATTACGCCAAAGAATCAGCGCCTAAAAGTAGAACAAGCTTTATTGTTTTTTTTTTTAATTAACTGTCAGTTTTGCATCTGTCACCGTTCGGGAGCCGTTTCGGAGCAGCACAACTGTCAGAAAGCAAGGCTACCGCCGACGGCCCCGCCATGTCACCCACGCAAAACGGGTATGCAGATGACGTGCTGGGCCCGCGTGACACGCGGTTGCGATTTTATTTCTGTTTTGTTTCCAACCGGTTCAAGATCGCGAAAATTCGCCCATTTTCCAACCGTCGCTCCAGCAACAACAAGAAGAAAAAAAAAAACAAAACACACCGGTGGCGGAGAACATGAAAATGGACAACAAAACACGGCCCGAAATAGGGGAGAAAAATACGAAAAACAAAAGGCGCACGGTGAGGCCACTGAATGGTGGCTGGGAACAGCAATGCCGCTTTTCCCACGGCGCCGCGAAGGAGGAAAGGAATTATGTTCTTTTTTTTGAGGGACAGGCGGAGGGGGGGTGGTGGTTTTCCGACCCATATGCGAAGCGCGGCATTTTGGCGGGCGATGGCGGCGGGGGTTCTTTTTTATGGTGAGAACGGTGCGGGCGTTATTGTCAGCCCGGGGTCTGAAATCCCGGCCGATTCTCCCGAGTGCCTCCTTCGAGGTCGAGGGTGTGCCTCTTGCATCACGCGTGTAACGTGTGTTTTTTTGTTCGTTTTTTTTTTTTTTTGTTTCTGCGTCCGCAACATGTGGAAATGTGTCTTTGCTGGCCAGTTTTTACGGCCCCGCCGGTTGTCGTGTTTGTTTCGGCCCGGTTCTGTTCCCAGCGGAATCCTTGGCGGGCTAGTTTTAGGGGAAACGGCTGCCAAAAACCCCGCCCCGCGCGGCGTGCTAATGGGCATGGGCATTAATCATACGCCGCGGTTGACAAAAGGTGTGGTTCGCGTGGAAAAATGGCACGATCAGCCCGCCCTCGCAAAACCAAGCACGCAAATCGGTCGGAAAATCTCATTTCACGCACGAGCTACGCGGTGCAGCCGTCGGCATCGCTTCGCAAAAGCACGTTTGCAACACATATGCGAAGAAAATCCGCTGGCCTCCCTCGCCGTCCCGACGCTAATTGTGATGGGTCGTTTTTCTCTGGCGTTTTGCTTTTTTTCTTGCTTGGCTGTTGTGCGTTTTCGAAGCTCAAAATCATTTGAATGATCAACAAATTAGTGACCAATCGAGGCGAATCCAACGCTATTTTGAACACCACCGATCGCACCATAATCGCCCGTTTCCTTCGCACTCGCGGCGCAGTAATTAATGGCGGCCCGGTCGCCCACCATCCGTCACGCAATCCGGTCCGGTTCGACGTCCCAGCCAGCGGTGACGAAAAGGTAAATAAATGCACGGTGAATCGGCCACAGCCGCTGGTACTGTCAGCCGCTGTCGCTAGCGTTGAGGAAGTAGTGTGAGCACCCAGCACCGGGGTTCGTCGCTTGCCGCCCGGTGGATGACTTCGATTAATAATTCATGCTTTAGCGGGCTCGCACCGTGCGTGCGGTGGACGATTGCGCACGTGCGCGCGCGTTTACCGATTGCGCCAGTTATCGCGTGGAAGATGCAAGATTGCGGCACCGCTCACGCCTTTTATCACGGCACGCTTTATCGGGATGATTTCAACAACCCAGTTTTATTTTAATCAAGATGCTTGTTTTTCGTTCGTTAGAGCTGCTGGTCTGAATGTGTTGCTTGTCTAGTTGTAGCTGTATTTTTCAACACCAAGAAATAATTGCTACAGAAAAAAAATATCATACACGTCACTTGTCATCCACGCGACTGGTCTGTTGGGAATTGTTTTGGCAGCGTTCATTCTATCAGGAGCTGCTTTCTATTCCGCTATTTAAGGATGAGATGGCTCCTTAAACACCTCTCTCTAATCTCTCTGAAATCTTTCGACTTAAACGAAAATCTGCAATAGCGCAACAGGAAAATACAACACGCGTCTCTTGTCATCCACGCGGATAGTCGCTAGGTTAAAGTTTATCCCGCTTTTGTTTTATCAAGCGCTACATTTTACTCGGTTAGTTTTGAATAAGATGGCTCCTGAAACACTTCCGGGAATCGTTCTGGAATATGACAAGTATAAAATAGTAGCAACAAGTGGAAAATATCCCACGCGAAACTTGTCATCCACGCTGTTAGTCGCTTGGCAAAGGTTTTTGCAGCATTTTTTTTTAAATAACGCACTGCTTTTATCCGGTTAGTTGTGAATAAAAAAGCTTCTTTAATAGCTCTGGATGTTTTTCGAAAAGCTGAGGATGTGAAAATAGTTACAATAAGATGAAAATCTAACAAACAATACTTGTCATCCACGCAAGCCATTCGAATGAAACGGCTTTAGAAGCTTTTGGCTTATGCAACGCAAATTGTACTTTGATGCCATGTGGATAAAACTCAGCCCAAAACTACCTCTAGATGCCACTCATTTCTTGTGGCTATGCGATACCGCATGAGATGCTTGTCATCTACGCGATTAGCCGGAATGATCTCTAGTTGGGTGGAGCAAAAACTACTAATAAACCGTGCGTATCAGATACGCTCATACATTTTCCGCATGCTTGTGCCCTTTCACCTCCATTAGCGTACCGCGTTCCTTCTGTTCTCTCTTTCGGTTTTTCACTCTCCCTTTCCCCTTTCTCTACATGCTCACTATAATCGTACAGTTTACCACGCGGTGCTGTTTATTCTCGCCATTGTGTGTGTTTTTTTGTTGCACCCCGCCCGCCCCGGTTGCCTTTCGCGGGCACGCGAGGCAAGGTTTTAGGTTAGGCTAGGTGCTACCCGATGAGGCCCATTTTCGGTCGGCCGTTCTGGGGCCCGCTCGCTCCGGCGATTGCGACAGACCGGCCGATTGGGCAAACGCTGGCAAGGCAGGCCGGGTAGCAAAACACGGCGGCCCCAAACGGCCGATTCATTGACGACAACCAGGCAGCCGCACGGCCGAAGAACAATCTCGCGGCGGTCGCACCAAACCGAAAACCGAAGGCGAAGCGAAAACAAAACGCAAATGAGCCGCGCGGTGGTGGCAGTTTTTCCCAAAACCGTCTCCTTGAGCGCCACTTCGCGCCACCGTTTAGCGTGGCGTCTATTGTGTGCGGCATTTTGCGCCTTTTCGGTCGCTTAAAGACGCACGGTTCTAGAGGCGGGCGCCGGTCGGCCCGAATCGGGACCCTCCGAGACGCGATCGTTATTGTCACCCGGGCCCACCGAAATGGGCCCATTCTTGCACGGGGAGCACACAGATATTTAACATGTGCAGCACCACCTTGACAGCACCGATGGCGTCGGTGTGTGGCGTGAAAAACCATCACCCGACGTGATGACGACGGCACCGAATCGAACCGCACACGGTGTGAGAAAAGCTGTCGCGAAAAAAGAAAAATAATAATAAAAAAAAAGATCACCTACCCCGCCGGACACCTGACGAGCTAAATTTACTCCATTTTGGAGTTATTTCTGCCCGACCCAGAAAAGCAACAGAAAAAGAAGCAAATCTTGTTGATCGATACAGTTTTTGTTTTTTTTGGGGCGTGAGGCACAACCGTGAGACTGAAGGTTGGCCGGGCATGGCCACGCCACGATTTAAAGAGATGCTGTTTAATGATCATCTGTGTTGTTTTTTTTTTTCCTTTTTCGCCTCTATTTTCTTCTTTATTTTTGGTTATGAATATGAGTTCGATTAACATTGCTTGCCGTCGCTCGGTCGTCGAACTGGAGGTCAGCGCAGCTGGTCACACCTGACATCGGACAGATTGGGGCTTTACGGAGCGCGTCGATCCCGTATCTTCAATTACTAACAGCGGATGACCCAGCGCCTAACAGCGTCGTTTTGTAAGCTATCGTTTTCAGACATTTCGAGGCACCTAGTCCAAAAAAACAAGAGGCAAGTTCGTCACTGAAGTCATGGCTACCAAGTGGTCTCTCACACACAAATCAAACCAATCTATTGTTGGGCCGGGATGAGAGCGGTTCCAAGATCGCCTCCCAACCTCCCAAGGCTAGGCCGGGAAGTGATTATGCCCAAAAAACCGCTTAGACGACCTCAGCGGCCGAGGTCCGGTGGAATGATTTATCGACACACTAGGCAACGAATTTACACGTTAAAAAAAAAGCGGAGGCCACACGCCTTTGAAGGACTTTCAAGTCGCAAATGGGACATTGTATGCAATGCGCTTGCTTCGGGGAGGTCCCTCGCCGGAAGGATCCCGTGAGACCTGTGGTTAGTTCATATTTATAAAGCATAAGCTTCCGTGTGTGCTGGAACGGCTGGAAATAAACGGCCGCTGTGAAAATTTGGAATAAATTAAAGCGAAACACACCGGCTGGCCTCCAGCACCTGTCGGTCGGTCCAAAACATCTCCCAGTGCTCGTGAAGTCCGCCGCTTGGAAGTCCGAACTTTGATTACCATCTCCGGCGCTGTTGACGGAAGCGAACGCTGGCGGAGTTCGCGTGCCCGGGTCGCCCGGGCGTGACATCTTCACCGGCCAAGGTCGTTGCGTGCAGCTGCGTAAAAATGGCGGCGCAAAGAAAAGGGCTGTTGCGAAATGTCGCCACAGCCCGGAAGTGGCGAACGCGCAACGCTCGAGCCGGTTGCGTAGGTCAGCTGCACCGCTCTATTTCTTTCATATCGGTTTATCACAACATTGCAACCAGGCCAGCGACGAAATCGCCCATCGTACGGCGATTTAATGCGAATTAAAAACCACCCACGGTTGCGGCACGAATTAATGCACACACACACACACACACATGAGCGCTCGTTTGCGAAATGTGGCATTTTTTAAAGATGTTATTTTCCTCTTTGTGCTATTTGTCAACGCTTCTTACAAGAAGCGCACTGTGAAGCGTTTTTCGAAAATCATTTTTTTTCTATCGTTTCTTTGGGCGAGTTTAAATGGGATCACCTACGCCAAGAACATAAACATAAACAAAAGTGTCCGGGATCGAACCATGTGCTGTCCGAAACTGTTCCCATGCACTCCGACACTGTAACGCGCGCTCGCTCGCTATTTCGATACGGACAAAGCCCGCGTGGTTGAAGCGTTTTTACTTGCGCCCTCACCTGTTCGCGCCGCACACTCCCAGCAGCCGTCTAGCGCTCCCCTCCCGCTCACCATGCGCCACGAGAATAATGTCGCTTTTCGGGTGGTTGTGATTTTTCCACCGCAGACCGCGTGGGTAGAGGGGGGCGGTTTTTCTTCGGCCCGGCTGATGCCTATATAGTACACCGACGCCTACGCTGCTGGTCGCATTCGAACGCGTCGCAAAGTCAGCGTGGTGAAGCGTGCACGGAGCCTTGGCACGCAGTCGTGTCTTGGGTGTGGTGATTTGGTGTTTTTCTTGCGCTATTTTCTCCCTGTGCGGTGGGTGAGGACAGTCCCGCTCGTATCCTTTCCAACAGGAACCGGTACTCAAAGCGATACATCAACTAAACTGAAGTGTTTGTGAGGCGCTCCGTGGGTGTGCGTGCGTGTGATATTTTTTTTTTGTTTTTCGTGAGCAAGGACCCACCGTCAGGACATTACCAGCTTTCGCCGTGATATACCGCGGACGCTCATCAATCAATGCAATCCTTCCGCGCTTGTATGAGCGAAAGAAACCGAGCGTGAAAAACATTACCGAAAAACGCTTAACTTTCGAACACTGAAAAACGGACTGAGAGGTTAATCTCGTTAAAAAGAGTGTGAGGAGGAGAAAAATAAAAAAAAAATACAGCTCGACAATCAATCAACTGCGTGCTCAATCAACCGTTTGCTTCCCTGGAGCACGAACGAGTATTCTAAGGGCGCGCTCCGAGTGAAGTGCTTAGTGTCCAGAACATGAGCCTGACGCTGTGACGCGCTAGTGAAGAACGAATTTCGAAACAAGCGCTTCGTTCCGTGGGCAGATCCTGGACTATTTCCCGTACGAAAAATACCACGCAACCCTTGCTCCACCGTGCATCTCGGGCAGGCCGAGAAGATGGGATACACATCGCGTCCCAAGGTGAGTGCCCGTAACGCACAATCCAAAGCAGCCTGAAGCGTTGGGACAAATAAGGCACATCGGACCGATTGCAGCCGCGCGCTGAATGAATAGCCATTAGGTGCAATTACTCCAAATAATGCTTGTGCTCGCAACGCTCCTAGCTTCCTGCGTGTGTCCTTCGGTAGTTTGCGAAAAGTGCGAGATGCGGTTCGACGGGACGAGCGCTGTGAGCTGGGCGAGAAAAGGGGAAAATCTATCTCGCCGGGGTTGTGACCTGCGCCTTCTGCGCCATTGAATGCGCGTGAGTCGCTAAATTATACACTAATTAATTAGTGGCGTGCTTGCCCACACCGTGGCCTTTTCAATCCGCGGCAACGCTTGCACTCGCGCCCGATCATCAAAGGCATTATTTCGCTTCGCGTCGGTCGGAAATGTGCGAGTGCAGCGGCGGTGATGACGGTGGTCGTTGAAACCGGCGCCCAGAAACTGGAGCAGCACGCGGCCATTCATCAATTTCGCTGCAGGTGATGGCTGGCTCCCTCCCAGTCTCCCGGGTGTCGCCCGTACGTGCGTACGTTTTCGCGCCTTCGCAAGCCGCAGCAGCACCGCGTGTGACCCAATCGACACAGCCGTCTTTGCAAATGAGCGTGTGAAGACGAGCGCGCCCGCTGGTAGACAAAAGGGAGCGTTGCTTTGCTTCATGGGAGTGGGTGACGAAATCCACACGACCCACCCAGCGCCCTCGGCGCGGATTTGCGT
This sequence comes from Anopheles farauti No. 4, assembly GCA_000956215.1. Classification (NCBI taxonomy): domain Eukaryota; kingdom Metazoa; phylum Arthropoda; class Insecta; order Diptera; family Culicidae; genus Anopheles; species Anopheles farauti No. 4. The sequence goes on along the minus strand of JXWZ01013461.1, from coordinate 10,811 downwards.
GTTTTTTTGTTTTTTGTTTTTTTTTTTTTTTTTGTTTCTCCAGATGAGTTTCTGGGTGTCGCAAGCCGGGTGTTATCACCAGCAACACCACCAGCGCTGATTATGCGACAGGGGCGATGCGTACGAAGAAAGCAACGCCCATGATACGGGGGCTTTATCAGCTCCGCTTTCTCACACGTTTTGTTCAGTTTTGCACCTGCTGTCGAAATAATTATCCCCTGCGTTGTTTTTAATGCATACGTCAGTTGCGGCAAGATTTGTTGTCGATTTGTTTTGTTGACGTAACATTGTTTACATTCAATTTGCGCGCACAGCAAAACCTTTGACAACTGGAGCTGTTTCAAAAAGTAAAAAGAAATATATTTTGAAAAACATTTTTTTATGATTAATTTTTTTTTAATACACAACACTTGCGTCATTTCGTAAAATAAATTATTATTGGCATTTAATAATGTTAAAAAAATCTCATTTTTAATAATCTCGATTTTCGATGCATCAAATAGGTTTAAGAAAATGGTTCACATTCGAGCAATATAGATTCAAATAACAAATTTTATGGAAAAATGAAGAAAAAATCTCGAGAATTCGTAAAGAAAACCATAATTTATTAATTTTTTCTCTCCAACTGCTGTCTTAAGTACTGCACTTACTATTTGTTTTTCTTGTCACTTTATTTCGCCCAGCGCTGCAAACCCCTGCAGATGGCGCTGTTGCTGCTAGTGGCTGTCATAGTGGGGTGTAGGTCACCCGCAGCCGCCATTACGACGACCGATGCGCTGATCGAAGCAACGCACACGACACTCCCGGTGACGCTCGCGGAGCTGGACCAGGAAACGACACCGGACCGTGCGGCCGGCGACCTGAGCGAGGCGGAAACGAAAGACCCAACGCAGCGGCTGGAGATCATCAAGCAGATTCGGAAGGTGAACCAGGACGGGTCGTACACGGTCGGTTACGAGGCGGAGGACGGTACGTTCAAGATCGAGAGCCGGGACGTGCTCGGTAACATCAAGGGCACGTACGGGTACATCGATGCGAACGGTGACATCAAGCGGGTGTCGTACGGCGGCCAACCGACCCAAGCTCTGCCGCATGTGACGACCCCGGCCACAACACCGGAGGAAGAAATCGTGCACATTCCGCCTCGTTTCAACCGTACGCATCAACAGCTGCTGATGCCGACGACACGCCGTCCACCGAACTATCACGGACCGGGCCAACTGCAGGCGCATCTGCATCACAATCCACAGCACGCCAGTACACTGCGTCCCAGCGTCATCCAGACGATTCCACGCAAACGGCACGGTTACTCGTCTACGAGCACCACCACCACCACTACCACTGCAACACCACCAACCACAAGCACCTCGAGCAAAATGGCGGCTATGAATGGTGGTAGCTCCACTACTGCCAGCGCTGCGGCGGCAACCACGACAACCACGGCAACAGAGACGGGCGGCAATCTGGCGGCATCGTTCGGGGAGCCAACGGCCGCCTCCACACACACCTCCTCCACGCTGCACACCAAGCCCGGCACGCTGCTCATCATCCGTCCGACTCCGCTACCGTACCAGGCGGCTAAGACGGCGGAACAGCTCGCCCGGCCGGAGCGTCTCGAGGCGGCTAAATACACGCACGCCCCGCCGCACCCATCGAAGAAACCGGTCCGTGGGAATTTCCTCCGCCGGCAGCTGGCCCCGGCCGTAAGCGAGTCGTCCGCCGAGCAGTACGAGGCCCAGCCGCAGCAGATCATCTACGGCCAGTCGGCGGCTGACACCGGTGAGCTGAGCAGCATCTATGGCGGTGGTGGTGGAGCGAAGCCGCTCTATACCGCGCACCCAACGCCACGCATCCCGGCGGCGGTACTAGCCGCCCGTCAACGGGCGGCTCACATCCAGAGCGTGCTGCAGGCGCAATCGCAAGCCGCCGCCCCGGAGCGGCTCACAACGGAACGCGTTTACGTGAAGCAACCGGCGCGACCAACCGCCCCCTCCCACCGGCACGAACCGGCCCCGATCCTGTACGAAACATCCACCGAGCCGAGCGCCGAACCCGCGTACGTCACGGACGGACCCGTTGGGTCGGTGGTGCAGATTCCAGCCGCCAATCGCGTCCTAGCCGCCGGTGAGACCGAAACGCACGCCGAAGAACGGCGCCCAATTTTCCGCCCACGGCCAATCGAGTTTCGGCCGCGGGACCGTACGCCTTACGGGTTGCCGCCGCCGTACGCGCGTGCCTTCACACCGCTGCCGCCTCCTCAGGAGCCGCCGTACGGTGCGCTAGATGAGAAGGACCGCGAGGTGGACGAACCGCAGCAACAGCAGCAGCACATCAATAGCCTGTCACCGTACCGGCAGCAGCGCCGTCTGAACGGAGGTGTTCCGGCGGCTGATGCGCTCTACCAGCAGCCGCTCGGGGCGGCTCAACAGCAGCAGCAACAGCAGCAAAACTCGTTCCCAGTGCCACTGCCGTACAATCCCGCGCAGTACGGGGCACCGCATCGACCACCTTCCAGCCCGTACTACTACGACATCCCACCGGAGCGGCCACTGACGGCGCGCGACTTCGAGCGTATCCTGCAGGTGCTCATCTTCCGGCACCAGCAGCAGCAGCAGTACGCACGCTACCGTGGCCTCGGATACAACGCCCCCGGTGCCTTCAACGGTGGATATCCGTACAATCCTTACTTCCCGGGACCGTCCCCACCACCGTTCGGACTTGGCGGCTATCTTGGCGGTGGCGGCTACCCGCAGCAGCAGATCCCACGCCCACCGCTACCCTTCCCATACGCGGGCGGTCCGTACGATGGGCAGGGCTACCAGAATCCGCTCTACAGCCCATCGGCACCGAGCGCAAGTGTGCGGGGTGGGACGGATCCGTCGGACGCGGATGGCGGCTACCCGGGCGTTCGTCGCAACGGCCAATTCTACCAACCATCGCTGGACGTCGGCTCGCAGTCAGCCGCCGCCGGCGGCTCTGGCTCACTCCGCTCCGCCGACTACCTCCCACCAGAGGTCCGCGAGAGTCTCCTCTACCGCATGCTGATGCTCGCGATTCAGGCGCCCGGTTCGGGCGAGGTGCTCTCCAACCAGGGACTCCCACCGATCCACCATCTGCAGGGTGCCTCGTCGATGCCGCGGCCCCAAACCCAACCGAACCAGCCGGGACAGGCGAGTTCGCAGAGCACGGTGACGGCAGCCGCCGCCACGATGCTGCCCATGTACAGCAAGAAGCCGGTGCGCAGTGTACAAATTCTCGGCGAGGAGTGAACCACACGGGGGACGAGAACCAATCCCACCAAAAAAGAAGAAGAAGAAACCATCCCTGGGGAACCGTGGGAACGTTAGATGTAAAGATTTTGTTTATTTTTTTGTACACAGATTAGGCAGCTAGCGTAGTCGTAGGGCAGTAATAGCATTTAGATTTGCACGCTCGACAGGTGGGAGAAGAGTTTACCAAAGTTTTTTTTTTTTCTAACACTCAAAATGGCTCAGTGCTCCAAAATGGCCCACTTCAACGGGCTGTAAAGCCCATTGGCGGAAGGAAGCTGCTTGTGAATACTTCGCATTCGTGTCTTTCATGGCTGTATCGGAAGTTTTTCGCCCTCTCTCCTTCTCTCTCTCTCTCTCTCTCTCTCTCACTACCAAAGCGTTGCTTAAGAATGTTTCCACTTTCGAGCTTCGAGATTCTCAATAAAACCGACTATCGGAACGTTGTACGGCTGTATGCGTTGTTTGTGTTCGGTGGAATGCCGCCGGTAAGTACGCTTCGACCGAACGAATTTTGCGAGTGACGTCGCTTGACAATCAATTATAATGGCGCTGCGGTAACCATTGGACGGGTGGGATGGGAAGTTAGATGTGGACGACGGCTCGGTACGAAGCAAAGCGGGAGCGTTCTGGTCTTCGGATGCGACTGTTGCTCATCCAACCGGGAGACCATCACTCCCCAGACACTCCTCCCCATAATTGGCCTCCGCTCGTTCCGGGAATGTCGGATAATTGATGCTCCATGTCGTGCCAATCGAATCCCGCTGCACCCGAACCAGTTGGAATGTGCTGCAGCTGGAAGCTTCCCAGCGCTCGTGAGGGCGTACACCGACTTTGACAGGGCGACTGCACAGAACGTCCCGCAAAACGGAGCAATATCGCCCACCCGCTCACTCTCAAACGACAGGTGCGTTCGATTCGAGTCCCCTCGGATGGATGGGAAAGCGTATCGGAACTTCCGGAGCATAAAGTTCTCGGTTTGTGGCAGGAGAATAAATTTCAGAATTGAAAAGGAGCCCGCGCTGCCGGCACCGATCCGCAATAAAACCATTGTCGCCTGCAGGCGCATCCCACGCGGCAAATGGTTCAGCGATAAGCGACAGCGGCAGCGCCACTTCCGGTGTCTCCGGAACGTTCGCTGCCGGCCGTTTGCCCAACGCCCGCAAAACCCGAAAGTCGTATATCGAACGCGTACCGGGCGTCTCATGACCACGGGATTGGTGGTTTGGTTCGGTTTCGACGCCTATTATGGTGCCCGTAAGTCGCCTGTCACTGAACGTTACGGACGTCAAGGTTTGGAGCGTGTTGTAGCTTGGATTTTAAAATGTATGCTTTTTTCGTTTTTTTTTGTCTTTTTTATCGTTTCTCTTTGTAGGTCAATTTTGAAGCTTAAATCGATGGAAGCTTTTCGGTCGATCGCTCGCAAAGCACCCCGAAGCTTTTAGCGATCAACATGGAAGAAAATGAAGGATGGGAGCTTTCGTCCGATCACGGCGAAAAGGGAGCGAAAATTTGAAATCCGAAAAACAAACCGTCCATTTGAGCGTAAGGGAACTTGGAAAAGCTGGATGTAGGAAACGTAGGATTTGTGAATAATTAATGCATAAAAGTAATTTTATTTTCACATATGGCTGCGGTATTAAATACCTCCATTTGTATCCCTTGGTTTAACGAGCGATCGAAATTCGTAACTGAATTGATCAACAAGGCGAAGCGTTACCTTAGGTATGTTTGTTTCTCTTTTTATTGGGGATTTGCCCGCTACGAAACCGGCCATGAGGTTGTTGCGTCTCGTTCCTTCGTCTTTGTCTCGGGAAAGATCACTGCCATATTCGCTCTTCGCTTTGCTTCGTCCATCTTCTTGCACAGTGAAGGCTAGGTGCGTCGTGAGCGCTTGCTTGAAATTCGTTGACGTTTGAAATTCGTTTTCTTCACCACAAATATCTAAGCTGAAGAAGCAGGTCGTGCGCGCTGCTGGTGCTTTTTTCTTACGCATAATTATAAACGGTTTGCGCACATTTCTTGAAGAGATAGTGGAGACTACAATTGCACCAGGATTTGCTGCAAGTGTGGTATAAAGCGCTGAAGCTAGGGGTGATTTTTTTGCATCACGTAAAGTTCGCACTCTATCCTTAGAAGCGAATGATAGGAGCAGGTCAGTAAGAGCCTTGGTGGAGTAGTTTTGAGCGTTCTAAAGACTCCGAAATCCGCCATTTCATGCGGTTTTAGCTGCAGCGTCGGTCAGCAATCGAGCGTTCGATCCGTTTTTGTGAATTCGTTTAGCGGGATCGTCCGATCAGGCGAGGATCATACAGCGAGTGAACTGATATCGTTCCGGCGTTCCGGGAAATCTACCGCAGTGCGAGGAGTGCAGTGTATGTGTGTATAGAGAGCAAGAAGCCTGTATCCGGAAACGTAAATGGCAAAAAAGTAACGAAGTGTGCTAAGAGTGTGGGTGAGCAAAAGCCCTGATTGGGCTCTCCATTGCCCAAAGTGCGCCTTAAACGCGGGGTTCGAAAATTAATCGGAAATCGATCATTTGATCGTGTTGCGGGCTGGCCTGTTCTATACATGGCGGTGCGTGTGCGTTATTGTGTGCGGGTCGTCCAACGTGCGGAATAAAGGTGCGAAGCGCAGGGAAGCAACACCTCCCGCCGATGTTGGGTTGAGTTTTACATCCCGAAGAAAAACCAGCATTCAACGAACGCGGAGCGTCATTACAATCAAAACAATGGGAGGACTTACGCGCTAGGTCCTCCCTCTCATATATCCGTGACTTGCGGCGCCACAGCCTTCAACCTCCCCGGGGTGCACATCGAACCGTTGCTGCATGGTAAAGGTAAGTTTAGACCCAAGAACCGAGACAGGGAAATTTGCACGAAAAGCTTCCAACACCGTGGCCGATGGGTGAGGGCGATAGCAGAAACCACCTCCCCCATGCTGATCTAAAAGTCTAACTCCCTCCCAAAATACATTTAAAAAAAACCCCCCCGCACACACTCACACAGCGGTGCAAGAAAAGGAAAATCAACTTCACGAGAACCAACAGCGCTAATTCGATAAATGTGAAAGGTTTCGCCCTTCACTTTCCGTCCAACTTACCAACTCCTCGGTGTACTCCTACCAATACGCTGGACGTTGGGAACGAACCACGAAGGGGGAAGGAAAGGGGGGGGGGGGGGGTGAGGAGAAAAACTTGGCGTGCTTGGCGTCAACGATTCTCCTAACCTACCAACACACACACACAAACTCACATAGCCGCACGTGGATTCCATAGTGTTCCTTCGGGTTTTCAGACTTACCGTCGTTTGTTTGGACTTTGTTTTGCTCAAGGCGCGCGGCTGATGTACGCCAATTCCTTACACGCACACTAAACCATTCCGGGTGATCGCAATTCGCTTTTCCCGCGACACACTCGACACGCTGCGTGCGCGTGTGAAGTTGTGTTGGTGGCGATGGCTCCACACAGGGGGAGCCGTGTGATGATATGCGTGCGAGCGAATGGCGGTTACTGCTGCATTTCAAACCGATCCGCTTCGTTTTCGGAGAGGACGGACGGAAGCGGACACGGGTGAGGCCGGGTGCAATGTTTTGGCTTCCCAGAAACCTGTTTTGGGGCAACGCGGGTCGCTTCTTTAGACGCGCCCAAGCCACGACGTCCGCGTTACCGTTTATGGAACAAATAAAGCCAGCGCTCGGGTGGCTTCGCCTTCAAGAAAGAAAGCTAAAGAAACGGTTGTCAACAAAGGTTACGGAGGCCCTCAGCGGGGGTACCCAAGATTTTACCCGACAGAGATTTCGCACAGAGGACTCTCAGCTACAATAGCAATAGGCTGAGCAAGCGTTTTTTTTTGTTTTTGAGCTGGGCGAAATTACGACCTACTCCACACACATTAGAACCGAGTCTCCGGTAACATGATCCTAACCCCGTTGCCGGCGATTCGAATGCAAGCGTTCAGGGTTTTATTTTTTTTTTTATTTCAAGGTTTTACATCCATAACTCTGCTGCTCGGGTGTGCCAACCAGAACCGCTTCTTTGGGTCAGTAGCATGAGAGGGTGTGAAAGCCTCTAATCCCTCTCCATAGGCGCTGGGTTTCTTTTTTTTTTCGAGGGTTTTTAATTATAGGCCTGCGGGTGTGACGGTTAGATGTTCCGAGTTTCGACACCCGCATCCCGGAAGCGTCTTCTTTAGGCTGATTAATTGAATGCGTCAGTCAGTGCATGATGGCGAACGATCTGTTGTGCTGTGCGGGTAGAACGCGCGTTATGGCGGACGGTATCGTTTTAATCTCGAACGTCTTGGTGCGTCAAGTCTCATCCAGCTGGCTCGTGTGTCACCCAAGCAGCAGGATCCCATGTGCTCCACAGTCCGCGTGTAGCGGAGCCCGATGGTTAAATATAGGCAAACGGAGAGGTTCACTGCTCCGACATCCGAGAACCTCTCCAACGACGACGCTATAAGCATGCCGAAACCTCCACCACCACAAGTGCGAGAGGTTTTGTGATCGTGCCACCTCTTCCACCCGCCGATTCCAGTGCCTGCTTCTCTCTGCTTCACCGAGAAGCGCCAAGCAGAATCAAATCTGACTCACGACTTTTTTTTTTGTTTCGTTCGAGAGGAGCGGCCGACCGCTAGTGTGGGAGAGCGAGAGCGAAAGCATGCAGTAAAAATCAAAAAGAATGAAAAAAAAAATCGGTCCATCAGAGAAAGATGATGTTGTTACCGATCGGTTTCCTCCACCGCTCGCGTCTACCTGCCTGACGGCCGTCGTCCAGGTCCAGGTCGGCTTTGTATTTCTTGTTTTGGAAGCTTCTCACCCCGAAAAACTCCTTTACCTGCTGGTGCCTCTGAGAGGTTTTATTTTTTTTTTTGGGATGTTCGTTTTCATTTGTGTTGCGCACATGTGTTGGTGTCCGAAACGCTGTTGATGTTTGCTGCTGCCTGTGTTATACTCTCGAACGCTTCTGCTCGAGTGTGTTTATTTTTCTTATATTTATTTATAATTCCCTTTTCTCTCTTCGGCTGCACGATTTCTTCTGCCCGCCGTGGTTCCATTTCGTGTGCTATCTTTACGCACCGCTCTTCCGTCAGGCTTCCGCTTGCATGTGTGTGTGTGTGTGTGTTTGTAGTTTACTGTATTTTTTATCAGCTCCATCGCTCCACCACCACCACCACCACCCTCTGCACGCTTCGAGAAAAAAACGCCCGGTTCGGGACGGAAAACTGAATGCAGTTTTGAGTTTCCGGCCGCTGTGGGAAGATGCCACTTCACTGCGTATAAAAGGGTAACAGCAGCGAACGGGTCCTCCGCGTGTCATGTTTCGTCTTTTGTCGCCTATTAACACGCTCTCGATCCCCCTTTTTATTCCGCGCCGGTGTGAAGAGGCGGATGCTGCCGCGAACACGTGTTTCTTCCGTCACAGGCAGACGTTAAGAGCGAGTTTTGACAGGGCCTGGCGGGAGATTGAATCATCTCCACTCCATGGGTGACATAATTTGTATGCACCAGCGGGTTGTTTTCTTGCTGTTCTTGTTTCGTTTTGTCGCCTGTTTTTTTTTAGATCGCCTGGAAAAGTCTGCGTTGCGTTTGGTACCACGGGAAATAACTCATCGAGCATGATAGGGAGGAACTTAATTGCTTGTGCTCGGGTTTTTGTTCACACTGGCGGTATCAAGTGATATTTCCTCCTGAGTTTGGACGTCTTTTTGATGTCCAAATGTGTGTCGGTTGTTTGAAAAAAAAAAAGAAAAAAAACACACCATGTATCGTTCGGATAAATTCATCCCGGACATTCGTTGTAATTCGATAACTAGTTTTCTATTTTCGAAACGCTAACCTATTTTAGCTAACGCTAAAATAGCTAACGCTAACCATTACGTCTCGCATCTCGTGCTGTGGGTGGGTTTGAAGCCAGAACCGTTCCCGTGACACCAAGCATTGATAGCGAAATAAATGCCCAAGGGAAATGGTTAAAAAATGGACATCAAATCCGATCGACTATTTTTGATGCGAATTTTTCCCACGAATTCGACAATATGCCGATTTAATTGTATTATACTTTTGCAGCGTGCTGTGTGTGTGTGTGTGTGTGTTTTTTTTGCGGCCATTGTGCATGATAATGGGTACTGTTGACGTCACGTTTGGGGGAGTAAAAAGTGGGTTTCCTGTTTTCATGCTGAAGCATCAGCAATTATAACACCCGCGCGCCCGTTCAAAAAGGACGATTTCGAGTTTCGGTAATTTTGCCCAATTTACTGCAAGTATGTTTCGGCGCCGCGTTCAATGGCGGCTCCACGAATTTACCATTCCTCCTGGCTGTTTTGCGGCTTTTTTTTTCTCTTTAGTGATGGGTGACGTTGGAATCGGAATCGCTTTTTTCAACGTTTTTTTTCTTTGAATTTATGAAACCCGGTGTGTGATTTTATACAAGAAATTTGAATTTTTATGTGAAAAGTTGTAGTGAAAAATCTAGCAAATTTCGACGGATATAATTAATTTACTAAAGGACTGGACTACTTGATCTAAAACTAAATTAAGTGCATTTAGATTTCATTTATCCATTTTAGTTAAATTTACCCATTTGAATCCAAATACAAGTGCAAAACCTGGTCTTAAAATTGTATTAGGAGCTAGAAAGATAACGTGATTGAAGTCTGTAAGAGGTTCCCTACAAGAGCATATAAACACATGTCCGAATAATAGTTAAAACACAACTTTAAATGGACATTCAGTTCCTTTAATGTCCTGTAATGCAATGTTTTTTTCTTTCTTTCTACTTTAATCGAAATACATACAGGGTGTTTGTACTAGGAGATCAATGTCTAATCTTCATCATACTTATAAGACTATGACCAAGCATCCTGTAATATCTGTAATATGGGTGATATCGATTTTTGGAAAGCAAATGCCCATCACCACTCACACGTTGCCCATATGGTGCGTTCCATTCTCGGTAATGGAACGCTAGGAAGCTTCCAATTTCTGATACTTTTGGCGAACGGCCCGATAATCGCTTCCCATTGAGGGGATATTTCTTCATGGAGCATCGCACGTCCAGCGCCGTGTGTACGCTGAGTCCGGCAATCAGCAGCATCCAGGCACCACGAAACAGGTGGGCAAGCAGATCATTTTACACGTTAATGATATACCACCCAATGCCGTCCGTCCCGTCGTCCCTCCCCGCCAACGCTCCACCGCACTGGCAATTCCACACGAACACCATTCTCGCCATTGAACGCATTTGAACCTTTATGAGCTATTTCAATTATAGCAGCCGCTGGAGCAGACACTGTCCGCACCCCAAAAAGAAACAAAACAAAAAAAAAACGCACAAACAGACACAGCCGAATGGGCCGAAACGCATGAAAGAAAACAGAATTAAAAGCAGAAGAAGAGTGGGGGGAAAAAAAACCCCATTGAAGCACAAATTGAAACGAAACACACAGACAGCAGCAGGGCGCGCAAAATAACAAGTCCGGCACTGTGAGGCGTAACGGTGCGCGAGTCGGCGGAAAATGTGCGAGTGTGCCGGAAAATGGG
>JXWZ01013460.1:0-12119 GCA_000956215.1 Anopheles farauti No. 4 | reverse complement strand
AGTATAAAATCGGCTCCATCGCTCATCATAAGACACATTCGAGCTTTGGAGCACATTCAAAGCAACCGGGCATCTGGGAACAACCGAACCATGATTGGAAAGTTACTTCTCCTCACGTTTGGTAAGTGGTCCAAGCAATCGAAGGCTCCATCAGTGCATCAGGATCGGTGCAAACCTCAACTTAGTGATCCTGACAAAAGTGTAGGCGTCAGTGTAGTGGATCGGTGCTAATTTGTGTGCTTTTGTTGGTATTTTGCAGTGGGGTTGTGTACGGCGTACCAGTACTCGTACGAGTATGAGTTTCCAAGCACTCGTCCGTTCAACAAGACCGGATTCGAGTTTGGAGCTTGGGAACCGAATCGGCAGTACGTGTACAATGTGACGACGAAGACCATGACCGCTCTGCCGGATCTCGAAGATTACTGGACCGGCATTGTGACGCACGGCTACCTGGTGATCCGTCCCAAGGATCACAACTACGTCGTCGCCTACATTGATCGTCCGATGTACGCTGCGTTCAACGAGTATCTGCCCCGCGGATACCGTACTGAACTGTCGCGCTTCAACCTGAAATGGCAGCCGATGCCGTTCAGCTCGAAGCCGTTCGGAATCTACTACAACAAGGGAGCCGTGAAAGGCTTCTACGTGGAGAAGACTGTCCCGAACCACGAAGTGAACATGCTGAAGGCCTGGGTCAGCCAGCTGCAGCTGGATACTCAGGGTGCGTATGTCATCAAGTCGGAGTTCAACCAGTTCCCCGAGAACAACACTCTCACCGGTGTGTACAAGACCATGGAGCCATCGGTGACCGGCGAATGTGAAACCCTGTACGACGTCAATGCCGTTCCGGAATTCCACTTCCAGTCGCATAAGGAATGGGTCCCTCAACCCCAGTGGCTCGAGGAGGACCAGCATGTGTTCCATGTCGTCAAGTCCCGCAACTTCGATCACTGCGAGCAGCGCATGGGCTTCCACTTTGGTTTCAGTGGATTCAGTGACTTCAAGCCAAACACCAACCAGATGGGTAACATTGTGACCAAATCGGAAGTGACTCAGGCGTATCTGACCGGAAACTGGTACAATTACACCATCCAGTCGGTGTCGACCGTCAACAAGGTTGTCGTCAGCCCGTCGCTGGTCAACAGCCAGAAGGCCATGGTGTATGCTCAGGTGAACATGACCCTCAACGAAATCACGCCTTACGACAAGTTCCCGGAAGGTCCGGCTGACGATCGTCAGGTGTTTGTCGATCTGGTGTACAGCTACAACTTGGCTCATGACAAGAAAAACTTCGTCCGTCCGGCTAACGAGACTGACTCCTCGTCTTCGGATTCTTCGGACTCTTCTGACTCCTCATCCAGCTCCTCGGACTCCAGCAGCTCGTCGGAGGAAGAACAGAAGAACTACAAGATCAGCCCTGCCGAGCAGTATAAGGAGCAGGTAAAGAACGTCGAGCATCGTGGAAACCGCAACCGTCGCGATCTGAACGCCTTCCAGGAGAAGCAGTACTACGAAGCATACCAGCGTGACCAATACCGTCTGCGTAAGCAAAACGAATCCTCGTCCAGCTCCGACGATTCGAGCAGCTCTTCTAGCTCGTCCAGCTCTTCGGAGTCTGATGAGCATGATTTCTACAGCTCTTCCGAGTCCGATTCGGACTCCCTGAGCAGCGAGGAATTCTACCAGCCGATGCCGGAGAGCATGAAGGAGGCCCCTCAGACTCCCTTCCTGCCCTACTTCACTGGCTACAAGGGATACAGCGTGCAGTATGCTCATAACGTCGATGCTTCTCGCTACGCCTATAAGCTGGCTTACGAGATTGCCGAGGAACTGCAGGAAATCTCGCAGGTCCCGAAATCGAACACGCTCAACAAGTTCACCATTCTGGCCCGTGTGCTGCGCACCATGCACTATCAGGACATCTTTGACGTTTGCCAGAAGCTGTTTGTTTCGCAGAAGGAGCGCGAAGAAGGCAGCAACCACAGCGAGTCGTTCGCCAAGAAGGTTGACGCCTGGAACACTTTCCGCGACGCTCTGGCCCAGGCTGGAACCCCGCCCGCATTCAAGGTGATCAAGGAGCTGATCGAAGAGAAGAAACTGCGTGGCGACGAAGCCGCCAGCGTGATTGCTACTCTGCCCAAGACCATCCGCTACCCGACTGAAACCATCATGCACGAGTATTTCCTGTTGGTGACTTCCAACGCTGTCCAGCACCAGGAGTATCTGAACACGACGGCCATGATCTCTTTCTGTGACTTCCTGAACCGCGCCCAGGTTAACAACCGCTCTGCCTACAACTACTACCCAGTGCACAGCTTTGGTCGCTTGGCTGACGCTGACTACAAGATCGTGGCTCACAAGGTCGTGCCGTGGTTCGCGCATCAGCTGCGTGAAGCCGTCAAGGCTGGTGACAGTGTGAAGGTGCAGGTGTACATCCGTTGTCTGGGACACTTGGGCCACCCGGAGATCCTGAACGTTTTCGAACCGTACCTGGAGGGTAAGATCCCAGTGACTCACTTCCAGCGTTTGGCCTTCATTGTAGCCATGGATCGTTTGGTCGAGAACTACCCGCGTCTGGCTCGTTCGGTGCTTTTCAAGGTGTACCAGAACACCGGAGATGCCCATGAGGTTCGTTGCGCCGCAGTGTACCTGCTGATCCGCACGAAGCCCCCGGTATACATGCTCCAGCGCATGGCTGAGCAGACTCACTACGATCCGAGCACCTACGTCCGTGCTGCTGTGAAGACCGCCCTCGAGAGCGCCTCGGAGGCCGATGAGTTCGATGACGATTACGAGTTCTGGCAGAACGCCCAGGCCGCTATCAAGCACCTGAACCCGCGCGATTTCAGCCTGCAGTACTCGGGCACGTTCCTGCGTGACTTTGCTTTCAAGGAACTGGAGCTGTCGTACCGCATTTACTTCGCCCAGATCGCTGCCGATGATCACTACGTCCCGAGTGGATTCTTCTTCCACTTGCGCAAGAACATGGGTGGTCTGAAGCGTTTCTCGACCTTCTACTACCTGATTTCGAGCATGGAGACCTTCTTCGATTTGCTGGACAAGCAATACGATAGCTACAACAAGCACCAGGAGTACAAGTCGAGCGACTACTACTACAAGTACTACAAGCAGTATCCGCACCTGTTCAAGGATTACTTCAGCCAGTACAGCAAGTACCACAAGTACCAGAATGACTACTACGAGCAGTTCGGAAATAAGAACCAGGAGGAATTCCAGAAGTGGTCCACCACCCGCATTGCGAAGCTGCTGAACATTGACCCCGAGGAGGCTGAAGAGCTGGAGGGTCAGTTCATGTTCCAGATCTTCAATGGTGAACGTTTCTTCGCCTTCAACAACCAGACCATTGAGCAGTTCCCGAGCCTGGTGAAGAAGTACTTCGAAGACTTCGAAGATGGTTTCGCGTACAACGTCACCAAGTTCTACCAGCAGAATGTTGTCACTCTGGCTTTCCCGTTGGCAACTGGTCTGCCGTTCACATACACCCTGAAGACCCCGACCCTGGTGAAGTTTGAGTTCGAAGCCTCGGCAACTACCTACCCGAGCATCTACAAGACCCCGACCGGATATCCCGAAAAGGAGTACGACGATTTCATCCACTTGCCGCGTTGGTTCAACGGATCCGCCGATGTGAACATGGCTTACTCTCGTTTGGTTGACGCCAAGGTTGGCTTCATCACTCCCTTCGATCATCAACGCTACGTTGCTGGATACCAGAAGAAGCTGCAGGGATACTTGCCATTCAGCTTCGACTTTGGCTTTGACTTTGAGAACAACGACTTCGAAGTGAACGTGCAGCCGCTGGAACCCAAGAAGGACGTGCTTTTGTTCCACTTGAGCTCCTGGCCTTACACTGGATACAAGGACATCGCTGACCTTCGCCCGATGGCAGAACAACCGAGTGTGCACATCCTGCACGACCGTGCCCAGACCACCAAGACCTACGAGCAGTCGTTCGGTCAGGCTCTGACCGGTGTTGCTCTGCGATTCCAGGCCAAATACGATAAGGACTTTATCGATTACGCCTATTTCATGAAGCACATCGAGCAGCACGACTACTGGTCCGCGTTTATCTATCCGTTCGCCTCGGAGACTTACCACTACCATCAGTTCAACCTGTACTACGACGCTCAGCGTACTAGCGTGAAAAACGTGAAGTTCGTACTGCAGCACAAGCAGGCCGATTACGATCAGGACTTCCAGACCGCCGATGTGAAGCACCCGAAGGGTCGTCACGGATACTCTGGCTACTACAACGAGTTCAACTACGCTCAACCCTTCGTGTACTACGCTGGAAGCCAACGCCGTCAGGAGCAGTTCATGCGCAATGCTGGCGCCGGCATTCGTAACAGCGATGTGAATGTTTTCGATTTCGGTGTCGTGTTCGAGGGCAAGCAGCAGAAGGCTGAGTTCGTGTTCACCACGGCTTATGCCGACAGTCCGGTCGACGAGAAGGAGCGCCTGTTGATGTTCCTGTCCTTCAGTCCGTACGTCTCATCGAGCGCATTCTACGAGTTCATTCCGTTCTCTGGCAAGCAGTTCCAGATGTGCTTCTCGGCTACCAACGAGTACCCGAACATGCCTAAACTGAACTTCCTGAATGTTCTGAACTTTGATAAGATCGGAAGCATGAACTGGGAGTTGGCCTACGGAGAGAAGTGCCAGGGAGGATCGCACGTCTCGATGAAGGGTAAACTGATTCAGTCTGAGCAGTACCGTCACTTCCTGCGCATCTCTGAGGCTGGACAGCGCTGCAAGCAGCAGATGGACCAGGGTTACTTCCAGCTTCCTGCATGCCAGAACGCTACTCGCCAAGCCGGATACTTTGACCAGTACTCGTTCAACTTTGAATACAAGGATGTCTCCAACTATGCCAAGAACCTGACCTACCAGTTCTTCGATTACGCACGCTACTTCTCCTTCCCGTACTGGAGTGAGGACTACTTCTACCAGGGCAAGCACAACCAGTTCCAAATTGACTTCCAGCTGGCCCCGTACTTCGACTACTACAACGCATCCTTCTACGGATATGATCGTAGCTTCGCTATCGCGAACTACCCGATCGAGAGCGAGTACGCCCGTTACTTCTTCTCCATCCACCCCGACTTCGATTACTACGAGCGCATGTTCAACTATGCCTACCGCGGAAACTACCATCGTAAGTATAGATGTTGCCACAGTGAATTTTGGTTCCCAGACAGATATATGATGAATATTTGGTTTTCATTATTTTACAGCGTCTTGCGTTGTGTCGAACAAGTTCATCAACACCTTCGATGGAAAGACCTACGACTACGAGCTTGGCAGCTGCTGGCACGTCGTGCTGCACACCGTCAAGCCCGACTACTACTTCTATGCCCAGGACTCTCACTTCATGAACTCGGACTATGAATACAACTGGAAGAACGGTTTCGGAGAGGATGAGCAGATCACCATCCTGGCTCGTCACGGTGACAACAACGAGCTGTACCTGAAGGCTATCCTTGGCCAGTACAAGCAGAACGACTACAACATTGATATTATCCCGCACGGACACGAGCTGCCAACGGTCTACATCAATGGCAAGCCCCAGCAGATTCACGAGAAGTACGCCGTCGAAATGTACACCAACGATGATGGAGGCGATCAGCCGCTGATCCGCGTGTACGCTCTTCCTGGCAATGAGCTGGAGATTAGCTTCCGCGATGATGACATCAAGATCGTTTTCGACGGATACCGTGCCCGCTTCTTCGCAGACCAGTCTTACTTCAACAACTTCGTCGGTCTTTGCGGTACCAACAATGGCGAGGGAGAGGATGACTTCATCACCCCCGACCAGTGCGTGATGCGCAAGCCGGAATACTTTGCCGCTTCTTACGCTCTTGCCGGTATGAACTGCAGTGGACCAGCTGAAGCCTTCTTCACCGAGTACCACCAGAAGGCGCAGGAGCACTGCGTGAAGCCCAAGTACTACTTCGGCAATGTGATCAGTGAGCAGGAAGCTGGACGCCAGCGTTACAACTACTACTACAAGGACTTTGATCTATCGGCCTCGTCCTCCTCGGAGTCGGATGAATCTGATGACTCTAGCTCATCGTCCTCGGAAGAGAACAAGGACAATCGCGAATACTTTTTCGAAAAGCAGCAGTACACCGAGAAGGAATGTGCTATGCAGCATCGTGTGCAGTACATTGAGCAGGGTGATAAGATCTGCTTCACCAACCGTGCTCTGCCGACCTGTTCGTCGCAGTGCAAGGCTGTTGAGAAGATCCAGAAGTACGTCGATGTTCACTGCCGTGACGCATCGGATTCCGCAGCTCAGCTGTTCAAGCAGCAGATCCGCAAAGGAGTCAACCCGGACATGAGCAACAAGTCGGTCACGAAGACCGTCAAATACTACTTCCCCAAGAAGTGTGTGTTTGTCAACTGAAGCATGAAGTTGAACTACTTGAAAATATTTATGACCATTCCAAACGAACATTCAGAAAATGTATAAAAATATTGTGGAGTATTGAATAAATCGTTGAATCAAAATAAAACCATTTGTTTTTTAAATTTTTGTAAAATATGTTTACGTTGGAGATTTTTTTCTTCGTGTTACGATTGTTGTTGTGAATACAATTCTGTTAAAAATCTAGTGAGTTTAATCGCGTGATAATACAATCGAAGCTCCTCGGAACTAATTTTCAAAGGTTTGTATATTGAAAAGAGGTATATGAAGTTTTCAATTTAAAATAAATACGATAGTTATTTAGACGATCAACCCTCGAGTTATGTCAAATATGTGCAATTCATAGTCCACCAAAGGACAACTAAAATAAACGAACAATATTTG
The DNA here is from genome assembly GCA_000956215.1 of Anopheles farauti No. 4. Classification (NCBI taxonomy): domain Eukaryota; kingdom Metazoa; phylum Arthropoda; class Insecta; order Diptera; family Culicidae; genus Anopheles; species Anopheles farauti No. 4. The sequence goes on along the minus strand of JXWZ01013460.1, from coordinate 5,287 downwards.
GTTCGTTATGCATTTTAAACCAACTAATGAGGTGTATGGTCCCACAAGCAATGAGCCATTCACCAATGTGCTCATTAATGCAGTGCATGCAAATATTTTCTCATTATTCCATCGTAAAATGGCGAGACAAGTCGATCCAGCTTTTGGATACGACACATGCAAGAATTCTAAATGTTTATTATTATCATTAGCTGTCACGGTATCTTGGAAAGGCGTCGGTTCTGCATATTCTAGCCATTCGTTAGCAGAAGTTTTTCTACAAACGAAGGACAGATGTATAAATTCACAGCAATATCGATCACAGAACCTGAGGTTGAAGGCAGCCGATTGAGCTATAACAAGGAAGCAATAGACAGTCTATAATTCATGTTTATTTTGTTGTAGAGCGGGAATTTATATTGCGTCGGATTCAAATACATAATAAATGAATGAAAGTAAAACATCTTTCACTACCAGTATCAGTAGAATATAGTAACAAGGTTGATATGGATAATTTCGCAGACGTGCTGATAAAATCTATTTGTTGCCTGAGATCAACTAGACTGCTTCATTCGATCTCCCAAGAAAAAAACGGCTATTAAGAAGAAATATGATGTTTCCCGCAGGCCTACGAGTGAATATAATAAATTAAACATAAGAGGTTGATGGAAACGGAACTCAAACAATGTTGCATCCCGCCAATATTAAAGAGAGTGCTATGTTTTTTTTCCATCCATTTCATTTAATTTCATTTCATTTTTTCATGTGGTGTATGCGATTATCCTGTTGTATGCGATCCATCCATGAGATTTTCATACAAAGGAACACCACATTGAAAGTGTACGAAATAAATGGTCTATAATTTCACAGCTGCGTGATAAAATAATGATTTATGAGCACTCTGTACGTGCTGTCTGGGAAAGCGGAGAAGCTTCAAAAAGCTTCTCTGAAAATCATACACGGTATGATCGACAAACCGGCAAGTGCACGCGTGCAAGCCATCTGCTCGGATAGATTGAATTTCTCTTGGTCACGGGGTGCTGGTAGTGCTAGTTGATCGTTAAGTGGACATTTATGGAGGAATGTATGGTATTGCCCGCTAGGTTGACCGACACGCAGAAGCTCGTGGTGGACGGTGGCTCCCAACTGATACTTCCCTCGATGGGGATACTTTCGATGCTAAAACGTCTCGCATCCGAAAACGTGCCGAGATATCACACTTTGGCGCACCACTCACTTCCTAGCGATTCGTGCTCCTTTATCCACCGTTTCATTGCATTCTTGCAGCGGTGCAGCAGCAGCAGTGTACGGTGCTCGCGAACTCTTTGACACCGACGGCCATAAATAACCGCATGAAGTAGCTCTAATTCCGATAATTGAATAATAAATTCTGTCTGACATTAATGGCAGCGTGATTGATGTAAGTGCTCCCGGTTGGAATGTGTAACTACTGCAATTCGCTCACCATTAATCCAACCGACATCCGAGATGGGTGGGCACCAACAGTCCACCGCCAGATATCGTCGCGTCCAGCGCTCATCGCAGGCCTATCTCGGGGTTGCTTATTTCGTGCGCAACGTAAACCAACTGGAAACGCATCGAGATTGCACTTGAGCATGATCGCGTGAAGTGTGACACTATCAAGGTGTTTCGTGCAGGCAATGCATCAAGTGGACGGGATTTGCCGATCTTTCAACAGACCGTGATTTAGAGAAGGCTGCACCGAGTAGACTTTTTTATCGTGCACCACGGCAATCCCTCTTATGAAATCGTGAATACTTTATCTGCACGAAAATTGCACAAAGCGTCAACAATTAAGCGTTTCGTGTTTGGCATGTATGATGCGACGAAAAAAAAAAACTGGTTTACTGGTTGCTGTGACCGAAACGAACATCATGACTGAAATAATAAATTTAATTAAATCGAAATAATAAAGAGAATGCTGGATGTCGATTATATGCAAATATGTTTAAAATTTTGCATTAATTAATGCTATTTATTGAAATGCAAAGGTCAATCGAGATCGGTGTTGCAGGCTGGCGTATCGGATTTCCAGAACCAGATTTCATCTTTTCAGTAGACATCCCGCTGACTAATTGTTATGCTGATCGTGGCTAAAGATTTGCCCAATCGAGGCTGAACGAAACACAGGAATTAGTTGGAGCTAAACGATTTGCACCGGTAATATATAATCGATTGGAATCATTATGCAAAAATGGATCGCGATAAACGCAGCGATGCATATCATTCGTAAAATATTCTCGAACATAATTTGTTACCCCTGACAAAAACAAAAAACGTTGCATAAATTTAATTTATACTGGCTCGGGAATGTTTCGTTCTCAAACTGGAACTGCTGCGACGCATTCCATCTGTCATACCGGTGATTGATCAATGCATAACGCGTAATAAGTTCCAAACAACAATGGACCGAGAGAGCGGTTTAACTTTCGACAGCCTAACCATCGGCCGGTTTGAGTGCCGATCGCGCAAACGAAGCTGCCCATGTTTGCCAAAAGTTTTTCATGTTGGACGAAACCGTTTAGACATGTCATTGGGAACTTCGCTTCCTGTAATTGGTGCGAAGCTTTTGTTAATTTGTACTCCGCTTATTTGTCTTCACCGGGTTTACAGTGCAGTGCGCAAAACTATGCAAAACTGCAGCGAACGTGTTGTGCTTGATAAATCGCTTCGTCGTGCCATTCTGCCCATTAAACCATTTTACATGGAAACGGGCCGCAGAATCCTACTTAAGGATGCGTTGCACTAAAGCGTTGGCAAAAAATAATAATAATAATAAAAAACAAAATGTGAGTCAGAAACGTGGTGTAAGCTAGAGCCGAGTGGCAGTCAGTGCCACACAGTGTGGGAACGTTTCGGTCTCTGGTTGCGCCCGGGAGAACAAGGCAAACATGAATCCTCGATCGATTAGCAGACGCAGGAAGCGTTGCCGTAGCACGACAAACGAGACGATCGTCAATCATGTGCGCAGACGACAGTGTCTGGGGCTGTGTCGGAGAAGATGCAAGCGTGCACAAATGCATCACGTGCAGCTGAACGCGAAGCGTGCACGGTATTTTATGTGCGCACGCATAAGGCGGACTGGTGCCGGTGTAATGTGGCTGGGTTTTGTGAAACGAGCCTTTTAGCGATGAGTATACATAGTATTATTATCATGAACATAAAAAAAGAATTTTCTTTACTTAAACAACACCATTATATTTTACAAAATTAAATGGAGTCCCAAAATGTGATGACACCGAACGAAGCCCCTGTTGCAGCAACACATACGAAATAATCTTTTTGCACTTCGTTTACCGCCCGCGTTCGATCGCGTTTGGCTAGCAAAAACAAACTATAAATCCATTAGCTAAAAGATCGCCCCCGTACTGTGACCCCGAACACAAACATGGTAATCCACACGCACCGGCGCGACGTCCACGCTAACCAGCAACAATCCGATTGTCAACAGGTTGCAATTTGGCGGAAGATTTGTGCCATCGAGGGCGGTTTCATTGAAGATCGGTGCGGTGTATGCTCGCGCCGCGTTCTCCGCCGTCCGTTTGCGGTTGTTGATGTCCAACACACACACACACAGAGACGACGTTTGCTTGCGCTCTTCTCACGCTTGTCGGACACGAAAATTCACTTTTGACTCGAAGCCGTGTCCGAAATTCGTACACAATTTGCACCGCCAAACGCCGATGACGCTGAAGAGACTTAAAAGGTGTATGCTGCCGAAGGCGAACGGTAAGCCCCGATGATATTCTAGCACGCACCGATACCGATTTAGGCGCCTACGTAAGCTTCGCTCCGGCACTCGGTGGTATCAATTAAGGTACGGTATAGGCCGATTACCGGAAGACACACCACTAATCGGATCAGCAAGCTAGATTGATTGTTGGCCACGGGGCGGTTCGCTGTGTGCGCCAATAATGCGGTGGCGCAATATTATACAGCATCGTCGATAAGCTTACCGGCTACCGGCCAAAACATAAAAACATGGCCCCGGTCATAAATGAGAGGTGATTTAGAGGCGGGAGCCGAAATGAGCGCTATTTTACAAGCTGCGCTACTTGGAATCCGGAATGAGGTGCAAATTGTTCACCGTTTTTTAACCACGGTCGCGTGCTCTAATTTGCGATTCGAACGACTGCGGTCGCTCTGTAAGCTAGGCAGCTGAGAAAGCAGATTTTAGAAGCTCAAGATGATATGTTATTCGTTCGCATCGGTGGAGCCAAATCAAGCCGGGTCCGGCCGGGATGAAGGCCATCGTAGTTGAATCTGGGCAAACCGCGGCCAGTCAACAGGGAATTGGCTTATAAATTGGCTCGTAAAATGAAATACAACCCGATTACCATGCCATAAAGCATCGAATCCAATCGAGTAGCAGCTAGAGCAAACACTAACTGGTGCACAGAGCTAAATTAGTTTCGACGAGACGAGAACAATAACCAATTAAGGCCAAGGAGGCCGGTTGGTATGTGACGGGCCAACGTTGTAAGCTGCTTGGTGCAGAAAAGGGGATGAGCGTTTACACGGCAAACCGATGTTTGGGGTGGGGGCGGGTGGATCGCGGTAAAGCGGTTGATATCTGCCAGAAGCCTGGTGGTTCGTACAATTTCGCTGCAACGATTTGTGCAGACGGTTATAAGCGATGAAGTCAGACGCAACGCACCGCAATGCACCACGCGAATGGTGGTGGGCTGGTTCGGGTCGGTGTGTTTAGAGCATAACTCTTGGCAGAAATTGATCGAACAGCCAGCTGGCCGGCCCCAGCCATGCACAAATAATCAGCACTATATGGGTGAACCAAAAATAAACGACCAGTGCTCGAGCAGACGATGTAAAAACAATGCATATTTCTCACGGAGAGGTGATTATTGTCAAATGAATTTGCCCCCCTCCCCTCGCGGACGGCCCCCCCTTTCCCACCAACGAGCTGCACTATTGCTGCGGTCGGCGCAATGTTGCAAATTTGTACTACAACCCAAACCCTACCAGCTCCTTCCCCGTTTCGCCAAGGGCGTCGGGCATTAATTGCCCCATAAGTTAGTGGCGAGCTATTTTGATAACTTACTTAAGCAGATACTGCCACCGCGAAACTGCAACTCGGCACTGTTATGGGGCATGAAAATGGAAAACAACCGCGGGCGATGGAAGGCAGGGGGGTTGGAGTCGTTTGCACACCTAATGGGCGCCTGCAACGTGCACGTGGAACGTTGTTGCCGATTGCGGTCAGCAGTTTCCGTTCCACACTTTCCAACGGTGGACAGGCAGGTTCGGGCTCTTAGTCTACTTGGCGTAC
>JXWZ01013453.1:0-43004 GCA_000956215.1 Anopheles farauti No. 4 | reverse complement strand
GAAAAATGGCTGTTAAGCCGATTGTGCTCCACATACAAATCAGCGGGCTATTGGCCAAATAAGCTATCGCAGCATCGAATTTGATTTGAATCAGACGATCTAATTTGTTCATCTGCTGGAAGAAGATATTCGGCTATTCGGCTGAAAAATGGCTGTTAAGCCGATTGTGCTCCACATACAAATCAGCGGGCTATTGGCCAAATAAGCTATCGCAGCATCGAATTTGATTTGAATCAGACGATCTAATTTGTTCATCTGCTGGAAGAAGATATTCGGTGCCAAGTCGAAAGAGTAGCAACGGAAGGAATTCCAGAAAACATCAAGAAGCGACAACCAAACGAAACTTGAGCTAGGACAACAATAAGAACAAAAACGTTTACTCCGAATTCCGTTTACAACAGATGCAGAACAGCAGCAGGAAACGGCTCAACATGGGCAACCTTGTTACGGTAATGTATGCCAACCGCCAGACATGAGATGGAGTAGGGACAGCGGCGAAAGATGATCATGTGGAACCTTCAATCAGATAGACTACATAAGAAGACAACGTTGACAATAACAACAAAGAAATCGAGATGGCAGCAGGAGTACACGTGGCCCTCCAGCTCTTACTGCGGCAGCAAGCCAACAGTAATACTAATGAGTATAATTCTATTTTTTTACAGGAATCATCCTGCTTTATCGGGTGCGTGAGCCCAAGCCTACTCAACTAAACTTACAATATCATGTACTATAATGGTTGAGTAGGGATCCCGAGTTCGCAGTCACCTTCAGTGACAGTGGATTGTTACATCCCACACTACCCTATCTATGGTGGCAGGTGGCAGATCGGGTGCCAGGTGACATGTTTACTCATCCATTACAAAAAAAAAACATAAGACTTGGTTTCACGACCAGCGCTGTGCAATGTCAATTTCGATAATCTGCCAGCACTACAACAGGCTGAACAATGGTCAACTATCTAAAGTATACCAATGTACAAAGACCGTGTACCTTCTGTTCTATTCTAAAACCAATCGGTATCTTATTGCTCGAGACATATGATTTATTTAAAATATTTATATTTTGTCGTTTCTTTACCTCTTTACATGCACTACGAACATGGCAATGGCTTCCGCAATGCAAGAAAAAAATTATGCCATACGGACTAGAAATTATTAAAACTTATTGAAAGTAATGTTTGAATTTTAATAGTTCCCAAATACTGTTACTGTTGGTTGGTGCATTAACCCTACACACCTTCTTGGAAAAAATAACAAATCGATACCATAATCAAACATAAACAAGAACTTTTACCCCAGCAGAAGTCGTGTCTAACAGTTCTTGCATGACAATGGGGATGGGCATTTGTGAAATCAATTATAATGTCATAAAATCAACCGAAGCCATCATTAGACATAACCAATAACATTTTTCATATTTTTTTCCATGGGAAATGAGTGTTGTTTCAGGGGTTCAGGGGGTACTACCATTCGATTGATGTACTACACTCTACGTTAATGGTACTTGTTGTGCTTCTTAAGTAGGGCATGAGTTCTATTGACATATGCTTCGGTTAACGACCCGTAATCACGTCAAGCAACAGTCGATTGTTTTCCTATAACACTGTCTGTCAGCTGTTTTCAAACAGTTGGCGTTGCACATGTCCACCTGGAAGGCAAACATTCCATAGCAACGAGTGACGACCTGGCAACGATGACGACCATATATCGTCATAACCATGCATAACACAATTGAAACTCCTAACCTTGGCTACCGATAAAACATTTGCTTCAGTATCGAAAGTTCCGTCGCTGCGTGAAGAACTATCCGTGGGTGATTCAATTTAGTTAGGTATATTTGGTCTAGAGTTCATGGAGTAAGTCTGGGCATAATGTCCGCTCTTACTACCATCATCGCAAGAGCGCGGCTGCTGGAGCCAAATGGGGCGCTTTCACCACTGTTGCAGGAAATTATTCGTAATTGTGAACGGCGCAACATTCGATACGATAGACCGCTGGTCCATTTCATCATGAACCTGCTTAGTCTCGATCCAAAGTTCGAACTGTTCATGGAAACGCTTAGTGCAGATCGTAAAAACCATGACGATTTCGTTGAAGCTTGCTGTGCATTGCTCGCAGACGACCGTTCGCCAACACTTCTCACGCTCCGGATGCAGGCTTTTTTTCTCGATAACTTTTTCGATAAGAACGAAATCATTGAGAAGCATGCGCGCAATCTACAGGCAAAAACGTTTGCTCTGACTAAAGAAATCATAGACAACGATGTCATCACGAAAGACGAACAGGACGAAGTGTTTAATAAGGTGATCCAGGATATAGTGATAAACATGGGTCTTGGCAATCCGGAGTGTAACGATGTGTTGGCAGAAACGATGCGTGCGCTCAACTCGGTCATGTCGCGTAGCGATAAGGCAAAGTTTGTTACACTCGAACGTAAAGATCGACTAATGGCATTGAAGGATATACGCGAGATAGTGGCTGGTATTCGTATATTCAACAAACACTCCGGGAACACGGCAAACGGAATGGCTGATTGTAAGTAAAAAAGAAACGTAACAGGATATTGAACCCGCCTATACACGGCTTATATTTCAGTGCCCAAAATACTCGACCAGTCTCACGAATCGACCAAATCGATACTCCAAATTACGCTCTGTGAAATCATGGACAAGGTGAACTTGCTCACGAGTGCACTGAACGCTGCCATAGCATACGATTTACGAAATCGATCCATCATAACACTGCTGCCGGAAAACATCACCGCCGATGACGTTGAAACCCTCAAGGACCTGCTCATCATGTACCGCCAGCACGAGGTGTACACGCGAAAGCTCATTGACGAGCTGGCGAACATCAAGCTTAACATCGATAGCTGTAAGCAAGAGTACGAAGCCAAGCTGTTGCGCATCCACGAAGCCGTACAGTATCGTACCGCTATCCCAACAGATCGTGTCTTTGTATGTTGTAATAACCTTCCATTTTCAGCACGAACGATTTTCATTGACACAAATGCTTTCTCTTTGCAGCCAAAGTTTTCCGAACTCACACGCGTGTGGTTGCAGTTTCAGAATTTCATTTTCCTTCTTTCGGAAATGAATCAAATCAGCAACACACTGACCAACCTTACCGAGCGATGTGTTAGCTTCGACGATTTGGCTTACCGGTTGCTGGGTGAGAGCCAAATACAAACCGATGTCGATCGGTTGAATAAGGTTAGCGCGAAGCGACTTACACTGTCGGATCCGAAGCATTGTGAAGTTATTGCTTACGAGGATAGCATTCAGGTAATGTAAAGCGGCTATAGATTTGCTAGTTATGTCTGTAGGTTACTCCTGGTGGTTGGTTGAACATTTTGTTTTGTCTTGAATCTTAATTTTGGTAAAAGTCAAACTAATTTTAGTCGTATTATTGCGTGTAACTTAAGGTTAAATTAAATTTCTTTAATGTTCAAAACCATGAACTAAAAAGACACGACTATTTGATAGTGTTTCAATAGTGAAAGCATTACTCCGCGATTAGACTTCCCTTTAGTGTTGTAAATGTTAATGCTCTGTTGCATCTTTTGATTTAATTACGCTCAACACTTGCTACTCAATTTCAGATTCAATTGCTCAAGTTCTGTCTATGGCATATGGCTGAAGGAAAAGGATTACTAATGCCTGGCAGCATCGAGCTGGGAGTTTGTCGTGTGCAGAAAGAACACTATTTGTTCAACATCCCCGAGCCGGTGACATTTTTTGATGAAGATCCAAACAAGTATAAGGATCAATCCAACGCAAAAGCTTATTTCTTCATTAATTTCCACAATCTCCCTTTTTATCCGATACCAAATGCAGATACTTCTTCAAAATAGTCGAAACAGCAAGAAAGAAGGTCCAGCTTGTCTGCTTGCTAAACGTGTACGATAAAGTACAGTCCGCGTACAGCGCACCACGTAGCGAGGGGTTTCAGATGAAATTAACAACCACCTGCGATCAGGAAGTACAGACGGACCTGCATCCCATTCCATCCAACATCGATCGCGAATACCGTTGGAACGTTTGGGACTATCGCCGCGAAGCCATCCGATTGGCGAACATCCGCACCAAACGGACCACATCCGTCCAGACGCTCGAATCGAGCCGTGCCATCCCGAAAGCAACGCAAATCTATCTCGGCAAACCCCAGACGACACAGACACGTGTCAGCCGCAGTACGGAAACGGAGCAACGGCGCAATGGCTTGGGGTTGAAGGTGATCGAGCCGTCGGCACCATCGCCCCTGAAGGTTTACGCACTTACGTTAGCCCAAACTAGCCGTTCCGCTTTTAGTCGCAATGGAGAGCGATCTAATTAAGTGCCCATCGGGATAATGAAAATAGTCGCAGCGTGTAGCATGTGTAGACGCATTGAAATGCATTTCTTTTCGGCTGAACTATAACGTATTAATTGTTTACCTGAAATATCGATGACCATATGCTGAACAGACTCTTTTGGCGATCTTTCTGACCAATGTTGCACTTGAGCACATCCGTCAATCGGATCGGCTTCTTCGCGCAGGCAAAGAACTGCAGCATCGATAGGCACGCGCGCACATCATTTCCCGTTTTTTCGGCCAGCGCTAACGTCGAGGTAAGATCCGTCGTAATTCGTTCATTTTTTGCAATCACAAGTAACCTAAAAGCAGGAGAGATATTTATTATTGAAACATGTCAGCAAATACGGTTAAGGAACGGAGCTGAAACTTTTCTAGCACATGCTGTACCACGTAACTTTACCTTTCCGCTAGTCGAACACATTCCGTCGGTGGGAAATTCACCACGAAAGCCACCTGTCGCAGTTGACGCAGAGCCGGTGCGTACATATCGTTGCAGATGCAGATGATTGGTCGCTTCAGTATAAATTTCTCACGGCCTGCTTTCCCAGCAACTTTCTTTGTAGCAGCACCGCTCTTCTGTGCACTGCCACCAGAAATAAAACGAAGTAAAAATTCAATCGCTGCAATCGGTGCCCCATCGATTTCATCCAACACAATGCAGTTCGGTCGTTTTTCTTCGTTCAGTACCGACTTCATCTGGGTGCCGTTCTCCAGCACCAACCGGAACGCATCTGGACTGCGATCGTCTGATGCGTTTACCTCTCGGACGGTATATCCAGCGTGTCGGGCAATGGTGTGGGCTAATGTTGTCTTTCCAAGACCTGGCGGACCTGAGAGCAGCGCTATTTTCTGCGCGGGACAACCATTCTCATCCAGTTCGGTGTTCAGAGTAGATCTTGTTTTGCGGGCACCCTTTACCCATCCACCATTCGATTCAAAGCGGCCCGTTCGTTTATTAAAGTTGCTTAACTGGGTTTTGGGATCTTTAATTTTCTTCACTGGTTCACGATTGAACACCACCTTATCCCAAAGCTTGAGCCATTGTAGCAATGATCGATTGGTGGACTCGTCGGAGAGTAGATCGATGTAACGCCTGGGACGATACTTTTCCACCCACAGGACGTTGCTTTCGGTCGGTATGACTATCTCTTCTACGTCGGTCGGTGAAGCTACGATGGCGTTTGATGGTTCGGTAAGACGTTTGGCGACCTTAAAGAATCCACGATAACAATATAAATTAACTGATACATAATTTACAAATGATGGCTTACTATTTCATTCGCCTCTCGCCAAATGCGTTCCTTCGCTGTTCCTAGCAGCCCATTGTAACCGCCCCTTGCACAATTTATTTCCTCAATTTGCTGTTTTTCGAAATCCTCCGAATGGAAGCGAACGTAAATGCACGTTTTATCATCTCTTTTGATCGTCATCGATGGCCACCTACGAAAAAGAATTACAATCGTTTAATACTAACTACACGCAGTTTCACAAAAAAAATCGTAACGCACCTCGGTGGTTCGAGTGAAATGTTATCCATCTTAAACCGATGCAATGCTTCGGCTCGCGATAACATCGATGGTTTCAATGGATTGGCAACAGCATTGTATCGCTGCCGGGCTTCGAGTATTCGTTCGATCAACTCCATGTCCTGCTCCTCTTCAGTTTTAGTTTTCTTCTGCGAGCTGTACACATAGCGTTCCTCTTCTTCGATGTCATCAATATTACCAAATAGTGCAGCGAGACTGCGTTTGCGAGGATTGGCGTCCATTTGTTGCAGTGTTTGCAGTGCGTTCGAGGAACCAGTCGCACCCGGGAAGGGTGTTGAAGCAGCTCGACCATATCGGTTTTCTCCTCCATTCACAGACGAACCCGGTGTGTCGAAAAGACGTTTGTGCACGGTGCTACTGCCACGGGTAATAACGGACAGTGCGGGGCTAGCGAGTGGACTCTCGATTATCGTTTCTAGTTGCCCTGGTGTGCCAAAGTTTGAAAACGCAGTTGAAGGCCTAGAGTTGCCGTGACCATTATCACCAGAAGGTGTTTTAGGTACTACCGGAGCATCATTTCGCGATACGGAGGTAGGTATATCGTCTACTTCGTCCATCGCATCGAGATCGTCGCCGTACAACAGCTCGAACTCTTCTTCCTCCGTAGGATAGCAATCCATTTTTTAAAAAACTAAATGCACAAATTTCGATTAACTCACGCGTAAAAAAACAGAAAACGCAAACTTCTGTTGAAAATGTGAAACACAATCGTTATATTTCCTTCCGCGACAATATCGTAAACAAAAACATAAGTCTGACGTTTCATTTTGGCGCCACCAAGTTTGTTTTATACACCATCGGAATGTAAACATTTTTCACCACTGTCAAAATCGAAAATTCAATTCGAAAGAATAAATCCAGAAATCGAGAATACAAGAAAAATAATGATGAACATGTACTGGATTTATCGGTTGAAATAGAAAATAATTTAACATGGAATTATTGTACATAAAATGCATCCTGATAAAAAAAAATTATTTCTCATACATACATTAACAAAGATAATTTGATTCACTATAGTTTATAATGAGACAATTTTTTAGGATTTCAAAGTAAAGTTAACATTAAGAATAATCCTAATTGTAAATAATCTAAGTTCCATTAAAGTATGTATTACACGCTGCCACGAAAAATTTTGAAAAGATTCTTTAGATACTAGACTTTAACTTCTGAACAGTAATCTTTATACAGTATTTTGGAATATATGTACGGGGTATATGATAATGTCGATGGGGGATGAATACAATCAGTCAGTTCAGCAAACATCCGCATATAGCGTTGCTGCGCATGGTAAACCGCCACCTACAGGAAACAAATTGTACTAATATTTAAAAAAAAAAGATGTATTTGCACGTTGTGATTAACAAAACAAATACATTGCTTTCCAGTTTATATCGGCTAGTTATATAGTGAACTTTCTTTCCAACATTGTTTTTATTTTCAATATTTGAACTGTATGGCGGCTATATGCATATGGTTAGTTTATAAGTCAGCTGACTACAATTTTTTGTTCTCAAGACAGTTTCTTTTTGTTCAATTGCTTTCTTTTGAACAACGTCAATGTAACAATGAACAATGTGAACTTTCTTTTCTCAATTTCTTTTTGTTCTCAATTAGTTATTGTTCTTTCTGATTTAAGTTCAGAATTATTGTTCTTTCCATTTTTGTATAACCTTCAATACGAGATAATACGTGACTTGAAGTATGCCCCACACCCTACGATAGCAAAAGATCTTCGTTTTTTTTTAATTTTAATTTTATTTATATTAACACATCACCATAGTGTATTTGCCGGAATCTATACTATAATCTTTTATTTTATTTTATTTACAATAACTGGATCTAAAATATATATGATAATTCTTTATACAAATACTATGTAGTATGTGATATAGTTCTGTTAAAGTGATGAACTGTAATAAAACACGCAATGATGTGCACAAGCTTTGATACATTTTTATTATCTATTAATAGACATCTTAATTTTGTTTTCTGTACATAAGTGAATACATCGCATACGGCTATTACCGTGCGCGAACTTAACTACCAACACTTTAGTACAATTGCCAAACCTAGTTGCTAAACGTTTACAGGCACAGGGGTACGATTGCATGCAGCATTGCATTAACTATACTCAGTACTGTTCAGAGAAACTCCAACGAATTGCAACTGAATTGCTGACGGTTCTTCTACCTATAGGAACACACGGGCCACGAGGAGGTAGAGTTCTATTGGAGCTCAGAAACAACTAAACCTACACCTTTCCTTTCATTCAAACGAAGAAGATCGCAATGGCACAGAAAAAAACACCGAGTGCATCATCACCAACACACGGTGCAAGGAAAACCTTACACACCTAAATCGACACAATTACAAAAAGAAAATCGATTTTTTCTGACACTGATACACTTCCAGCTAATCCTAGTAAATATTACAATCTCGTTACGAGACAATTCCCTGGTTGGGAATTTCCAACGCCGCGTTTATGTTAATTCGATTCTTTGTAGTGTAATGCGATATGTCTCGATTGTCCAGTAGATTGGTGTAACCATTGCAACGGAAATGATATACAATCCTAAGAGCACATTTATTGCACACACTCACACACCGTTTTAAAGCCTTGTCCGGACGATTATAAAGCGTCATACTCCGTGAGATAACCCTTTTTCGAAAATTTCTTACATTGCTTGTTAGCCCACTCACACAGATTCATCACGATTTTCGAGCATATACTGCAGACACGCAACCAGCACTTCACAGGTTATTTTCGATAGCCTCACATTATCGTCCGCTTTTCGTTATCGAAAATGACCACCGAAAATTGATTTTCCTTTCCTGTTCCTTCCGCTACCATTCCACCATTGCTTTCGAGCACACTTTCACACGTTTGCATTTCCTGTCCGAAGAGAATTTGTCTCGCATTTGGAAGCGGCTGTGGAAGTGTGTTACCAACAGTGCTAAATGTTTGTTCACCTTTTCACCCAACAACCAAAAAAAAAAAACGGCTCGTAAAAAAAGCTCGACACTCGACCACACTTCAGCACCTCGTAAAGAACAGTTTTCACGACCATGTTGCGATCGGGGCATGGTGATCGAATTGCTTTCAAACAAATGGCTTCTCGTTTTTTTCTGTTCCTCAAATTGCATTTTCTGCCAGAACGAAATAAAAAAGAACGAAGAAATGCGACTTTTACTCGCATAGCAAAAATTGCTCCCAACTGCGCTGTCGGGAAGCATAAATCGTACGCAGCATAAGTGGGGAAGAAATCCAATCAAAAATCGATTGCATTTTTTCGGTACAACCAGCAGCATCAACAGTGGACACGCACTCTCGCACCGTCCACTAAACCCGTCGAACCAGTGGTCGAAAACCACCACAAGTCTTACATCACTTGTTGTGAAAAATATATTTCAAAAACAAAATATCGACGATGTTGACGCCAGGCAGTGCCAAGACACTTCGTAGGAGAGAAAATTGCACCAAAAGGCTAAATTATTATCACTTGTTTTCTTTTCACCGTAGCGATACGATACATGGGAACACACCGAAAAGACAACACCGAACGGGCAACAGGCTCGTTTTGCATTTCGGGTGCTTCGGCCGCGATCTTCCTGAGGGCATCATATTTTGGCGAACCATTAACCAAAGCGACCGCACCGCAGCAGCAGCAGCATCGGATGTACAAGCACACAGCACCAAAAGCCAACAACTGCATTTTTATGTTACCCCCACGGCACAAACGATCGTAACAGAAATATGCATCGTTTCGCTTGCTTTCTTTAGAGTGCAGAGAGGTTCGCGAACATTAACCCTTGGGTGATGGTTTCCTGGGGCTCTTTGTAAACATTGAGTTTTTGGGGAAAATAAAATAAGTTCATCACATATGAGGTTTCAGGATTCCATTTACCTTCACCACACCTGATAACTAGGCAAAAATAACAACACAAAAGTTGTAGAATTGTAATTGTTGCATGTGCAAATAACCACAAACAATAATAAAAAAAGATGCTCGTTGTGGAAGGATACTTTCGGTTTGAGCTGAGTACATAAATCATCTTCATCATGAACACGTAAGGCGCATCGCATTTCACTTATTAACACATTCATCGCGTAATGTAAAAGCTACCTTGTTTTCATGCTTAATATTGGGTTTTATAAAAAGTGTGTATGGTGTATGTGTGTTTTTTGTTTGTATTGTAAAGAAGCAATCATATACTTGGAAGTTTTAGACAAATCCACTCTGATTATTTAAAACAACATTTTGTTTCAGATGATTGTACGGTAAAAGACGGTGATGCATTTTTGTCGAAGATCATCGCAGACATTAAAACATGAAGAAGATGTGCACAAATTTAAAACTGATTAGCTCTATGAGCATATCGTGATTGAGAAACGAAGAAATTGAGAAATTTATTCACGTTGAATATTGTATGTTGGAAACGGATCTCGCTTTAATCTTCGTCAAACCATAAATCTTCTGTTGTTGTACGCTCACAGGAGTTAGCGAGGACACAAACCGTTGGAGACATCATCTGATCTTAGTAGTCGTAGCAAAAATTATTATTCGAATCCTGTGTCCAGAATTAAGCTACAGAATCGGATCTTAATCCAGAACTGTTTTTCAAGTGAATATGCCTTCGGGAAATCTTTTCATACGACCCAATATTAACTAAACGTACTGTCCAGTGTTTAACCGCCTATCTGGTATTATACATTTAGATCTAATCTATTTGTGCGAAGCTTTACAATAGGTGCAGGTGTTGAAATAATTTAATAATTTAATAGTAATATCACAACTTTACCATGCCCCTTCCCGCTGCCCTGCTGGGTAGTGGCTGGTTGATGGTCCATAACGACCCCTTTTCATTCACCTCAGCCATCACCTCATAGAACTGTCTCGTTCCCGGTGAGACTAATAGTTTGTGTTGACATTTTGTAGCTGCGCGGTTTCCGGTTGATGTGCGAGTGGGACGGGTACTTTCGCGTGTGCCGTACAGATGGTAGCTTCCCGATCGACACCGATACCAGCGAGTTCTGCGGACAAACGGTCTGATACGAAGCGGTCGAGTAGGTTGACGGAGCCGCCGCAAATCCGCCCAACTTTGGACCGACCGGTTGCTTATAAACGGAACCACCGGACAGTTTATTCGCCCCACCACGTCCGCCTGCCCCAATACCTCCACCAATGCCGCCACTCCCACCACGATCACGTCCCCGGCATAGCCCGACGATCCGTGGACCAACGGCCCACGCCGAGGCGAGCACTCCAACGAGCAGTTCGATGAAGGCACGCAACAGAAACGGCCACAACGGAGCGCGGGCTGGCAGTATCGACTCCTGCGATGGGTGCGGCAGATGGAGCCAGTTCTCCCGACACGCGTACTCGTAGAACATCAGCATTAGCAGTGCCGCACTCGGGACGGCGTAGATGAACAGGAACTTGCCCATACCGTGGATGTGCACGGGAAGGTTGTGCACAAGGGGCGGTGCGGCCGAACGCTTCCGGAGGTATGCGGTAAACAGATAGCCGGACCCGATGACCCAGCTCGTAAGCAGAGGCACGATCACGAACGTCAGCAGCGCTTTGTCGGATTGGTTTCCGATGAAACAGGATCCTGCAAGGAGAGGAAAAGCCGAACGGGGAATTAGTTATTTTTGCATCCGAAGCAAAGGAAAATAAATAAAAATGTGGTCCAGCGCCTGTCACCACCTGGACTAATTAAGTGCTGGTGGATTTAAACGATCCACCGGTCGCTCTACTAGCTCTTTTCTTTATTCTTCAAGACTGAAGATTTATACGTCTTAAATGGAGGAAAATTTATTTCAAAAACACCCCGCTAAGCGAAAACTCCCTGTGGAGACGCATTTTTCTTACCTAACCCTTACAGTTCCGTTTTCGGAAATAGCCGACATGTCTAGATTAGCAAACTGGGCGCAAGAGGGAGAACGAAAAAATACCGCTGAAGTGAAGTAGCAGGAAGAGCACGTGTGGCATCGGGAAAAACGCATTACCCTCCCCTGCATATTCTTGCTGCAGCAGCATCATGAATTAATTATCCAAACAAAATCAAACAATAAATTACGGAATAATAAATAAACATCAGCTCGCGGTAAGATTCAGGCCCGCCGCGTTGTGGCGGGAGCGCGCTTTTTAGTTGCGTAGAGTTTTTCTCATTTTCAAGGCAAATTTTCATCGCAGAACATTATTCGTTAGGCCGCATGCGCAATTGAAAAATCGAGAACCACGGCAATCGTATCGTATAGCAGATAGATTTTACTATTTAATGCTACATATTGTTTATTCTAAAGGCTTCTGAATCCATAAAAACACAGAATGTTTAAATAAGTTCTACACATCTATGAAATACTGAGGTATTCATTCAAACACTGGTGGAATGATTGATTGCATAAGCACACGAATCAAGCAACAACTCGGTAAAATTTATTCTCATTTATGTCGGCGTTCGTATGGCAAATTTATGGATTTTTATAGCTTAAGTAGGTCAAAATATAAAAAAAACTATTAGTTAAAAATCTTCAATAATATTATAGGGAATTTTTGATCGATTTGTGCACTGTGTCTTCGTTTAAAGCTCATTTTCTCCACTCTAAAATGAATAACCACACGATCAATATGAATAACAAAAAAACCTTGACTTTGAAAATGCTTCAAACTCCCTTTCATTTAAAGTTTCAAGTTTCTTGTCATAAAACAGGAATTTTTATTCCTAAAAACAATTCGAGGGATTTTTAACATATTTGTATTATCAACTCAAAATTATGTGCAAAGTTTTCTCAGTGATCAAGGGTTTCGAAATTTTTGGCATTAATTAAAGTGTAACATAAATTCCTCTGTATAACGCATGCATCTATCAGCATATCTATCCTCTTCCGACGAATCATGCCAAACAAATCCTCTTGAAGTAAGTGCACGCAGAGAATAAAATCATCTGTCAGCCTCACCGATCACGCTCTCACTCTCTCTCTCTCTCTCTCTCTCTTTTTCTTTCTCTCTCTCTCTCTCTCTTTCTCCCTCTCCCCCTTTTGCTATCGCGCGGCGTAGCGGCTGATCAAGACACGTCCGATGCTCGTTAACTACATCAGAACAACCGGGGGCGGGAGGGAAGAAACGCGTAAAAGGTGAAAATTCTCGCCCAACGCCACGCACTGGAAAGTTGGAAATCGTTCTTTCACACATCGACGTAATCGATGGATTGTGCGGTTCGCCCCCGGGGCAACAAACACACCGCGCACACGCACGTGCAGCGCTCGGTCGGCTCGATGGCCATCGATCTCGATCAACCTAACCCCGCGGGAATCCCGGACGCACTTGACGGGCACCGACCTTTACACCGACGGCCCGCATCGCATCGGCCCTTCATTTCCCTTCCAATGTTTATTGTAATTTATTTTAAAAGAACAAACATTCTCGACAGCACGGGAAAGTTTTTCCGCTCGTTTGAAGTGGAGCATCCCGGGTTCCAATCAAGATGTTATCAGTGTGCAGAGTTACGTGCGTTTCGCTTCCCGCCAGACAGGCAGGTGCATTCTGTCGTGCTCGGTTTAGGGCGTACTGGAGGGGGAGGAAATGTTATGTTAATTCCAGCACGCAGACTAATGGATTTTTGGTTCTTTTCCGTGATCGCGATCGCGCGATCGATGAACGATGCGAGCCGGGCTTTTGCGTTTCCGAGAGATCGATCGTTACTCGAACCGGTGCCCGAAATGGATTGCCATCTTTAAGTTGAACCAATAATTTATCACGTGATAGTGATTTTCCTTTTCGACTATTGAAATTGAATCGTTCGTTAACAAATTTACTATGCTTCGAATCGTACATTCGAAAAGGGAATGGGAAAGCACACATGAAATCTCCAACGGAACACGGGCAAACCATTAAGTTTTCCACCAATAAAATAAAGCGAATTCATCTCAACTACAATTGAAGCGAAGTGCAAATGCAATTTCCTTCTTGAAATGCATCGTGCACAATAATAAAAAAAAAAGGTGAAAAGGGTCAATATTGAACGGCCAGTTAACCTTTTTCACCGGAATCTGGCAAAAAGGGTCGGTAATCGGGTCCAGACCGTGTTTGAATGGCACGAAAGTGCGTGCCAAAGCTGGCACTAACACAACATCTCACCTTCGATTGGGCCGTGGTCAAATAACGTGCGAAAGTGTACGGGAGGTAACGGAGCGACGCAACACGAAGGAATCGTAAATCGTTAACGCAGTTTCGACAACAAGAACCCGAAACGAGCGAGTAGGGAACTGGGAAAGGCGGCAGGAAGGAAACATTTGAATGCACTTTAACGCGAGTTGACGCACGTATGCAAAAAAGGGGCACCACCTGGAATGCACTTTCGCGAGTGTGCAACGTTCACCGGGCTTCTTTGGTAGGAGGGGAAGGAGGTGGGAGGGGAAAGTGGAAAAGGGGAACAATGGGAAGGGAATGGAAACTGTGTTGTACGCCTTTCAGGAGAAGCATCTAGCGAGTGGAAGGAGGAACAGAAAGAGCGAGAAAAGAAGCTGTGTGTGCAATATTGGTTGCTTCGTTTTTTTTTAATATTTTTATTTACTCCTTTTATGCAGCAAAACAACGCTGTACAATCAGACTGCGGTGATATAGGGCAGGTGCGAAATCGGAAACTGATGTTGAGTTTATTGCCAAAGCGCACCAAATGTACCTTGAAAAGGAGATTTTTCACAAAACCCTTTCCATATTATACGCTGGAAAACAGTGTTAAGGGATTATTGATGATGCAATGATTAAAAATTATCTTATTGAATACTTGGAATCTAATATCTTGGACTGTGAAATCTAATATCTTGGATTTTGTTTATTAATACTACTCTCTCTCTCTGTCTCTCTCTCTCTCTTTCTCTCTATCTTTCTCTCTCGGCTTGACGTAACGACTGAAGTCATGACCGCCCTTATTTACGGGCTTACTAGATTGATTTTTTACCACCAAAGCTGGTTATAGTCACTCCTCGCTAGGTAGGGACGGTCCGTATGGGATCATGGTACCGGTCCTGTCGTGTGAAAGACCGGTGTCACTACCACTACACCACCGGGCATGAATTTCTCCGTGAGTTCTTATTTGTATGGCTCAGATGTTGGCCCATTTTTTACATTGAAATTAACAATTTGATTTAAGTTGGTTTAAATCCGTCAATCTTAGAGTAGAAGTATTCATTGCCTAGGTGGTCAAAAATACCTAACTATAATAGTCATTTGTTATCATACCATCATGCTATACCTTTAATAAGTAATCATATTTTTTAAAACTAAAGTTCTTAAATTCCAATTCTTGCAATACTGCTATAGAAAAAATATCAAACGGTTCGATACAGTATATTTAATTTACTTAAGAACAAGTATAAATTTAATAACATATGTACCTTCGTCGTCAATGTTAACAGAACGCCATAATTCTCCCATCGTGGTCTCTTCCCACGCTAAACACACGCCTCCAATCAATTCGTGCATTTATTTATTGACCTTTCGAAGTCGATCGGCAGGGATTTTCTGCCCTTGGGACAGGGATTCTGTCTGTGGCTTCCTTTTGAATATTCAACAGATTGTATTGTTTTATTTCGCTCTCTCTCTCTCTTTCTCGTGGGTTGCTTTCTCTTTCCAACACCAACTGCAGCTCAAAAGTAAAGGTTTCGATTTGTACGAGATTAAAACACACAGCTTTCCTGATTTCATGATCACAAGAACTGTTCCGTTGCAGCTGCCCGTGTTCCACCATCACCCATCGCATGTTTGTGATTTAAATAAATTACTAGCAAAAACGAGCGGTGCAGGCTGTGGAAAAGCATCTTTTCAGCCGCAACAGTAGCCAAACGGTGGCGAAGCTGCAAAATGTCGTCGACAAAAAATCCGACCATCAATTCCACCTTTAATTGCATACATTCCCAACGCCACACAACGATGCCGGTCTGGGGCAAGGATGTTGGCAGGATGGTTGATTCGAACGAAAGAACAACAAATAAAAACCCACGGTTCCTTGGAGGTTACGTTTGCATTCGTTTTCTGGGCCCACTACACTGCAACGGTGCGTTATTCCCTTCCGCAAAGAGCGTGGTGCTCCAAAAAAGGAACACGGGAAGCGAATGGGAAGCTGCTTGAACGTAAAGACAATAGCTACAGCTACGTATATGCGGTATCGGTCAACTGGAGACCGGGACCCTTCGGTTTCCATTCTTTCCGTGAAGATATTCGACCTCGATCGACACTCCTTCACTGCACGGCTGAGCCTGAGCCTGGGTGTGGGGAGAGAAGCGAAAAATGCGAGCATAGCTTCCAAGTACACCGGCCTCGTTTGTCGCTGACCGGAGAATGTCCTCCCAGCTCGAAGAGACCACGTTTGAATGGTAACCATTGTTCCGCGATCGGTCGCTCTCTTTTACTCTCGCAATGCCTTAGAACGTAGAAGCTGCACGTATAAGAAGTTTGTGCATGATTTATGCGCCTCGTTCACATAATTTGTGGCTTTGTTTTATGCTCGCAGCACTTGATCGGTAGGGATCGACGGGGATGCGTGATGTTTAACCCTTCGGGGTACACAGTTTACAATCATCGATTGTTGAGAATAGTTATCAAAAAATGTGTTTAATTCATAAATATACAAAATGTTTTCTTAGACCGACCCTATTAAATAAAAATAAAGTATTCTTAAGATAACGCAAACATAACCTGTTTTATTGTGTTGTTACCGAGATTCATATTATTTTCAATTTTAAAACAAAGTAACCAGTTATCCCAACGTTGTGTCTCTGTAATAGTCATCGATCAGTCTTTACTCGATCTTCATTCATTTCTTGATTGCATAAAACCAAACACAATACCCAATTTCCTGGGCGTGGGAAGACATTCGCGCCACGGTCACTAACAAGCAACCGCCAACCTACGTGCATGCAGATCGATCCTTTTGCAGAGATCCTTTGTACGGCAACCATTGTTAAGCAGACCTACGGTCCCAGCAGCAACGGCTTTGCCAGCCCGGTTTTCACACCATTTTGTGACGACCTTTTGTCGGTGCGCGTACATCAAACACAGCCGAAAATCGTGTTAATCCTTTTCAGCCCGATGCAGACGCACGCGTTTTTATTAAATGGATAACAAAAGCGACGCAAAGAGGCAGCACCGTGTGCGCTGTTCATTTCTAACTTATTATTTTATTAACATGAATTTACGCTAGAGAAAAAAGGATGGCAATAACGTTAGGTTTTTTTTAATTATACCCTGCAGAAAGCTTTTATACGATATTTGCACAATAATAAAATAAAAAAGACCGAACCCGACGCCAGCACAGGATATTGCGATGCACCGAAAACAAAAAGTGCATGTACCGACAGCGCCGGATATGCAACGAGTTGCAGATGGATCAGCAGCGTGTGAAATTTCACGGTTTTAGACGTGTAACAGGATACATGAGCCTTGGCATGATTAAAACACAAAGAGCCTTTGAGGCGAACATTTTTGCATCGATATAATGAAGGTAATATGGTGCTGACTAAATCGGAAAGGATCATCATAAATGCAAGACTCTTAAGCTACGAAATAGAACTGTTGAAAAAGCTATTGTTTTAGGCCAAAAATAACAAAAAACTAAATATCTAACAACAGTTTTGGTAGTTGGATTTAAACTTAAAAATTAAATGGTTACTAAATTATGTTTAAGTCTTATCCAAATTATGTCGAAATTTGTCGAAAAATCTTCAAAGTCACACTATAAAAGGAGTGCATACTTAGCGTTTCTCGACTATTTACTATTTCTCCCTTATTTTCGAATTCTCTCACGCATTCTTTCGAACGAGATAATACAACCTGGGTCGATTCGTTAATTGATTTGAAAATGAAATCGTTATTTGTAAACTGTGAAAAAGATTAGATAAAGTATAATGTTTTCATGGATAATGAATTAAAAATAAGTATATAACATTCAAAATTTCATACAATCAACATCTTACTTGATTGTAAACCTTATACATGTTTCGGAATGAAAATACAATTATAAATGCTTGAGTCTGAAAACGTTCCTGTCTACTAAAATCATACGTCGCTCGTTCCGGGATACTACGCGAATGTCGATTCGAGGATGAATGAGTTAGTAAATTTTAAAATGAAAACGATTTTGGAAATTAAGCGCGTGATTAGCCAAAACCTAACTTATCGCATTAGAATGAGCTCGTAAAACTCTCGAGTAGTTGAAAGAAAGAAAAAAAGGGCTCGTTTCCTCAATATACTAACGAAATAAAACCCACATCCGGCCCATCCGGCTTCAGAACTAGCGCGGTATCCTAATCAAAATTCTAGCGATGATAATTCAATCGATTCATGTTGCTACTCCAACGACCTTCTCCACCGACTCTTATAACTTCATTCCGCTACTGGCACGGCGGGACTGGTGCACATATCTTATCAGAAATGTTAAATTGTCGATGATTTACAACCATCCAATTAAAGTGTGTCCGTGAACAAATATTAATCGCTGGCATTGGATTGATAAAAGTATCTAAATGCTGTTTTCGAACGTACTCCTCGCCCCGCTTCAAGGCTTCTGGAGTGAGTACTGTAATCAAGTGCAGTCTTACATTAAAAAAAAAGTAAACTCAGCCGCAAAGGTTATTAAACGATCCTACTAATCAGCTTATTGATTATGTTTAATTCGCTGCTTAACGGGTCCGACCGCTCACACAGAGCGCGTGCTGATATTAATCGTAAGTGTTGGAAAGATTAATTTATAAATTTCATACAAAAAGCACCGCAATCGATCGTATCATCGGCACCTCAAAGCCTTCCCGCTGTTCAATCGAGGGTGGGTGATCGATTTTAAATTGCGTTCCTTTATCGCAGCGAATAGAGTTTGTTTGTTCGCAAAGCTAACAAACTATCAAACTTCAACGAGTCCGGCCGAAATTGATCGTACCGCCGGGCTTGTTATATCGGGTATGGTGTTCCGTTTGATTTGCACTGGTTAATTAAAATCACAAGCTACAAGCCGCCACTTCACACACGTGAGGTGCACCGCTACATATGGGGGCGGTAGGTAGCAAACGATAAGAGCATAAAAAACAATCGAACTCAATGCGAAAAATAGTACACCCCGCCGAAAACCCCATACCGACAAGCTTCCGTTTTCAAATTTTGGCTTGGTGAGTAAAGCGAGGAGGTGATGGAGGTGAGGGTAAGCAATCAATCAATGCGAGTATGCCTAGTGACGGTCTAGATTGCATGCAGTACACAACGCGGTACATGAAACATCGATCGCGTGATCAATCTATTTCGTGGCCGGCAGCTGCTGCTGTTGCTCATCATTCGTTTCTATCTGTCGTTGGCTAACAAGGTGATGGTGGAGATGCAGGAGGAGCCCCTCCCACAGTACCCCAGCCATCGATGTGGACCAGTTCTAGTTCGAGAAGTTGATATTTGAGCCTCAAACCTAGTGACGGTGGCCGAGAGTACGAGATGACTCAAAATCACCCGGTTGTAGTAAATATTGAGTCGTGTCGTTTTCTTATCAATAAAGGGATAGGGAGCATCCCCCGCGGTAATGTTACTGTCACAGAGCGAATGAAATAAGATGGAACGGGTCAAACGGGGTTTCCTATGATCGATTACTTTTCAAACGACACATCTACCTGAAAGAAACTGGCAATTCAATCGCGAAATCATCGCGAAACGTAGTAAAATGAGGCGTACATATGTCGGGAAGATCAAGAACGAAACGCTTTTCAGTAATGCTTCACGAAAAGTTAAAAGCTGTAATATAAATATCATTTACAAAATGAAGAAAAAAAGCTATTTATTGTACAGTTCTTGATGATTTGGATTGAGTGAGAAAAATTTAATGAAATTAACACATTAATTAACACAACACCCAGTATTTCTTGTTTTTTTTAGTCTTTTTCTCAACAACATGGGTGGCGTAAAGGACAGCTAAAACATGCTCAATACGCCCACGAAATGCATACAACCAGAGTTGCTGTGAGACCGATCCTACCAATTATAAGTCATCAACCATCGTCTATAATTAGAAGATTTATATGTCACGGTAGAAATAATGAGCATAACTAACGAGAACACCAACCTAAGACTCGAACTGGACCAGAAAAGAGTTCGTGCATGAAAGAAAGTACCGGCCATGGTTGCTATGAGGGTCGGTTACGTTCGTTGCTTTGATTAGATGTAATCAACACGGAAACATAAAGAGTGAAGTGCTCTGACAAATGTCAAAATGACACTTTTACTCCTGTAGCACCGCGACACGCGAGTTTTGAGCGTGTTTCCCCTTTCAACAGTTTAGTTGACGTGTGTTGACGAACGTTCATACCAATTATTCACATCGGTGGGTGCTAAAGGTACACATCAAATCATTCCATTTCGACCTTTCTGTTTTAATCTATTTTTTACTATAAATGCCTTTTAAACAAACTGTTTTAATTTAGGTACACACCATTTTATAGAATAACAACAGAGCAAAACCAACCAAGAGGATTTTTAATGCACATTCCAAACAAGCACCAACGTGCCACGATTTAAGCGCAAATGTCACCTTGCTTTGCATTAAATTATGGTTTGCCATCAAGCCAAAACTAATTTATATTCAAGTGCGTTGCGACATGCGTTCATCTTCGTGGTAAGGTGCAGCCTTCTTTCCACTGCAACGAACACTGTGTCGATCTTCATGTTGCGTTTTTTTACTTTGATTTTGAAGCGTGCTTGAGGAATTTTTGCGATATATTTTTTTTTTCGCGCGAGAAAGGAATTTTTTGCAACAGAATGATCGTTTACAGGCGGTAAATGAGATCCTATAAAATGTTTATTTTTAACAATGTATTTCGAGCTACTTTTATGCAGTTACTCACTTCGTATGGTGCATTTAAATAATAATATTCTAACAAGTTGTGCAAAAACAATTGAAAATTGTCATTCATCACTCAGCTGTTGAATTTTTGCATTCAATTCTGTATTTTAATATGAATTCATTTTCAATATGAACGTTTAGTTAATTATAAATCATGTAAACACATGAAAAAATGTAGATATCAAAAGATTGATGTTGAATACAAAAACTATAACAGAAAACATATTGCAATTGTATTGAGTTATAGCTATATCTAGAACTAATTGTGCATCAAAAACGTTCAAACCATCAAGTGCTTTAATGGTAAATTTTTAATACAATTTTGCATAAAATGTTCATAAAATCAAATAGAATATGCATATTTTGAGTAAATATATCTGTACAAACTTCATACAATTGCCACCGCAGCGTGTTCGAGCCTGTGAAGACGAAACTTGAAACCATATAGCTCCTTCGATCGCGCGGCCGTGGCCTGCTTGTTCGAGCGAGTGATAGTAAATCTCCCACTCCCCCTGCAGGCAACTGTGTAGCCCCATTTATGGACGCAGGTTCGGTTGCTGTCGACACCGCGTGTCACCGTTACCGTCGCCGTCGCCGTGATTTTATGTTGCACTACCGTTCTTGCACCGCTCTACAAACTGCTAACAAGCCCGCAACGAACGCCGTTTTTGTTTCGTTGCGTTTTTCGCATCTACCACTGCTCCATTTCCTCGCCCCGGTTTCCCGGCCTACCGCACCATAAATGGAACCGAATTCCATCACGACGCGCCATAAGAAACGGCTGGCAACGAGAAACTCAGGACGAAAGGATAATGGTTTACCGAATGATCGATCGTTAGCGATTCAATATCTTCGCAACGGAACCGCAGCTGCAAACAGTCATTGTGTTCGGTGGGCCATGTTGGTAAACCGAAACGCATACGTGATAAAGGAAGGAAAGGTTCCTGTACGAACGACGTACAGCCAGCCCCAGAAAAGGGTGAAATATGCTTCACGAACGAAGGCCAGAGATCGCGAAACGCGCATCATTCATGAGCCAGAGCGTGCAATTGCATCTGGACGAACGTAAGCGAGGAGAGGAGAAGGAGAGAGAGAGAGAGAGGGAGAGCAGGGCAGAGTGTTGATCGAGTGCAGTCACCGCGAAGGTGTTGAGCCGATGCATTTTCTCGTGCATACACACACACACACACACGCAGGCTCACATACAGAGCGTTGCACACATTCATAATAACGTTAATTCGCTCCTCGTTCCCGGATTGATTTATTTCCTATTATTACGGCTTCTTCCCTTTGCGTGCTAGTTGTTGTGTATTGTACAGGGACGCTGAGACCGGGTAGAATATTTCCTTCGTCTGCGAGGAAAAGCGCACGAGTGTCTGGGTGTGCAGCGAAACATAAATAATGCACTCGGACAGCATCGTCGCGCGTTCAACGTTCTGCGCGAAGGATGCTACGATGCATCCGAACAGAAGCGTGGAAATCCGCAATTCGTTTTGCCACCTACCACCCAACGGTGCTGGCTTAAGTTGGTGCAACGGGCAGGCAATGTCGTACGGAACAAACTCGATGAACCGGTTTCGATCGTCACCCCCAGTTAATCTTCTCCACTCGAACCTCACGGTGCATCCGTTGCAATGTTGCGAAGATGAGTGATTTTTGCATTCCCTTTGTTGGCGTAGGAAGGTATGTGGAGAGTTTTTTCTTCAACTCTTGTTTCATTAACTACAAGACACACATGGTGGAGCGGCACAGTCAGCGATCAGTTTCGATGATCGATGAAGTGTTTCACCGTGCAATTGTACACTCTCTCTCAGCGTAAAAACCGGGTTTGTGTTGTGGTGAAATTGTTAATTAATTTCTTTTTCGCATTTCTATATTATTATAATAACATCTGCGATCAATCATGCAAGCCAAGTTTCGAAAAGTTTCGAATTTAATTTTAAACTGCTGAATAAACATATTTCTTTTGGTAAGGAAATATTATATCGTTGTTTAGGAAATTTTGATAAAGATATATTTTATTGTTAACTTCTTCCAGAATATTTTTTAAATCAATACCATTGTCAGGATGTTTATATCCAGTGTAACATTTTTCAATTCCTGAACCAATCTAGATCAGAAACATGCCAAAGAGCAAGAAATGCTTCGAAAACTATTTCAACGCTGATCATGGCTTAACGTTAATATTTGTAATTTTAACGTAAATTAAACTCACGGATAAAAGCCTCTAAAAAATCCTCTAAACAGTAAAACAACGCAATCCAGAAAGGAATCAAACGTCGGACTAAGGAATCATTAAACTGAAATGTATTTATTTTAATATCTTCAGTTCTTTGCCGTACATTTTACAAGATACATTCAGTTTTAATCATTATGTATAAGCTACCAAAACATAAATTAATTTTCTTCAGAATGATCGTCACCCAATCCTTTCTGTGGTTCCTTCTGCATCCAACCGTAAATCTCTTGCTTTATCTCATATAAATACGGTTAGATGTGAGAAGATTAAGGTAAATATCATAATACGGTAAATATCATTATGCGGCATACTTTAATCGAGCGTTTCTGCTGTTAACAAACTGAGAAGCAAATGCAAATAAGCTGTCTGCACTTTCTTCTTAGCAACAATCAGCTTCTTATCACCGGCACGAGCAAGCTGCTTGCGCTAGGATGATAACATTAAAGGAATGTCGTTTTAATCCAGCCGCCTTACGACGGTTTGCTTTGGTGACGGTGGTTATTGTCCCGGGAAGTACTTCTTTTCTGATTAAACATTGAAACAAACCCAAGCTGCAGACGAACAAACATCTAAAACTAAACTTCTGCCCGACGCAAATGCACTTCATGACATGGCGTTTAATCCCTACCACCACCGTTTACAAAACATTCATATGCTCCTGAACCACGAATGGCAAAAAAACCAAACGCTTTACTGTCGCAGCTGTACATAAAGCCCAAACGGAACTAGAAGTAAGAACGTGTCTTCCGATGTTCCCATTACGCTTTCAGTACTTTGAACTGACAGCCAAAAACTGGGCTGACACTAAACACATTTCACCGATAAACGATAACCGAGCGGAGCTGTCAAAAAACCATGCTTCCATGCGGGATGTTCGGGAAGACCCACGGAGTTGGGTGGAACGCTGACAAACCTCACACACGATCGGTGGCAGATAAGCATGGCGACATCTTCATTGAATGACACCGAACAGGGTAAAGGGAAGCTTTTGGTTGTTTTTTATCAAAAGAACAACATTGTGCATTGTTGCCTCTCAGTGAAGAAGGTCCCACAGTGATAATGCGAATGGTTGCAGCACGATCTACCTTCTTCAGCGCCCTTCTTCCCGGATCTCCTGATCTCCAGTGTCGCTGCTTGGATAAGTCCCACCGCAGCCGGCTGGTAAGCGATAAGCGACCTCTTGTTAATATTTTATTTATTCGAGGTTTTTCGGTCCACCGTTTCGGTCAATATTTACTCGCTGATAACACTACACAACACGCGGTTCACGTTTATGCGTTCAATAGAAAGGTAGGATGTATTGGGTAAAAAAAAAAACTAAAATTATTTCTCGCTGGTAGGAAACACTGTTGACGCTTTTCTAAGCGTCGGCAACCCAGGCTCTTTCAACACCAGGCTCAACTGCGAGGTGTCATAAACGGAGGCTAACGTCGACTACCAGAAGAAAACAACCAGTAACTATTTTATAAGCATACACGCGCACACACCCGGCGGCCCAAGATCATCCGTACAGGAAGTGGTAACTCGTTAAGCAAAATCATAAAACCACAAAAAAAACAAACACGGCCTGCTGCTAAGCTGAAGGCACAACACGAATGACTTACCGAAAAGTTCATCTGCGTCGACGAGCCGTGCCACCAACACGATTACGGTGAGCAGGGCCGGAATGCCCCACGCGGCCAGCTGGAACAGTGTGTCGTGCGACGAGTTTGGCTTCTCCACATGTAGATCGGACGGTGAACTGAGGTCGGTGCCCAGTAACCGACGGACCGATTTACTCCAGCGCATACATAAAATCGCCCACCTGCAAGCGGAAGAACAAAGAAATACGTGAAGAAACCGATCATGAATGAGATGGATAATGCATTTGATATCGAATGTGTCAGAAGATGAGAGATAACGATTGGCTGGTGATATTGTCTAGACGATGCTATAATAGTTGAAGAATGCCTTCCGGCATTGAAACATATTTGGCAATTTACTGTTTTACAAATCAGAATACTTTACACGTCACAGAAAATAATTCCAACCTATGAGTCTTCAATAACCTTAAAACAGAACGGATTGCTTGTTAAGATTTGTTTTTAAATATGTATTTATCTCAGTGCTACTTGCATAATAAACTGTTATTTGAAAAAAAAAACTAACATGACTGATACTAAAGTTAATCTAAACGTTCTCCTTTACTTCTAAACTAAAGAGTTTGTGATGAGTTTTCTAATTTTTTTTTTAGTTTTAAAGTTATTTACTCTTTAAATATTCCACTACCCTCTAGCATGTAAGGATAACTTAAAAAATACATAGCAATACAATAATTAAAAATGCCAGTTTCTACGAGGAATCATCAAATCAAATTATACTTATTTGTAAATTGCGAAAATTGCAATCGTAACATAAGAACATAAACCATAAATGTAATTGTAACATAAATAAAGAAATTGAAATATTTTCATTTAATAAAGGCCACACTGGTATCTAATTGGATTAATAACAAACATAGCTTTACATAGCAAATCCTAGTACACAATAATATCAACAACACAAAATAAACTGGAATCATATCGTCGAACGAAAAAAGCGTGAAACGTCCATCTATTCAATCAAATCAAACTCCGGTAGCCGTTTGAATCCTTTCGCCCGTTGCCAAACCCTACACCAACCACGGAAACAAACCGTAACCCGTGCCAGGTGCGGAGAAAGACAGCGGAAGGAAAGGAAAAAAAATCTAATTAGTTAAGTCTATTTTTACATGAAACATTTACCGTACCCGATTAGATAAACGGTTTGTACGCGCGCGCGACCGATCGTCAGCCATTTCGGGGCATGGCTTCGGGGCGGTAGAGTAAGCTGCTGCAGAGCAACAACAACAACATCACCACGACCACCACCAACATTAAACCCCAGCCACGGAGAAACGGAGAAGCTTCGGTCGATTTAATTTAGCTCCATATATACGTGCTTTTTTGTGTCTGACTGGTCTCGCCCATCTCATTCCGGTCGTTTGAAGCCGTTTGTCATTCGGCTTCGCGACGCCACCGTTCGTTTCTTGCTGTGTGTATCAATTGGGTGAGGTGGTATGACGGAGGGTGGGGAAAAGAGTCCAAAAAAGACACGATACACATAAACTACGCCAACCAGCTTGCCGTGGTTAGTGCGGGTTTTTCGAGCTGCGGCAGACGTGCGTCCGTTCGGCGGGAGGATTTAATTAAAATATGCCAGATAAAATGGTGCGATTAACGACACGGCCGCAACGGATTATGACAGGCCGCCCGTACGTGTATGCGTCTGTATAGTGAAGGTATTTTTGTAGCTTTTTTTTAGGTTTGTTATGATTACGGCGGGTGTTGGTGTGAGTCGACACGGCACGGAACAATTATTTCCGAATAAGTACAATAAATCGCTATCATTATGCCAGCGTTTTGTCAGTAAGCTAAAATATTCTATGGAAATACATAAAAGATGATAATTTTTCTAATCATTTTAAACAGGATGTTATATTGCTCTTTGATCTAAAATCGGTAGCGAAATTAAGCAGTACTAAAATATGCATTCAACTACAAACTTTCTTTTCCAAAATATTAAACATAACCATAAGAAAGTGGCTATTCCATATTTATAAAATTTTTATTACCCAAAGCAACG
Source organism: Anopheles farauti No. 4 (assembly GCA_000956215.1). Lineage (NCBI taxonomy): Eukaryota > Metazoa > Arthropoda > Insecta > Diptera > Culicidae > Anopheles > Anopheles farauti No. 4. The sequence continues at coordinate 16,341 of JXWZ01013453.1, read as the reverse complement.
AAACTCAAACAATAAATCAAAAACTGATTAAACTTTACCCTATGTCCTCAATCTTCTACCAGTGCTGCTAACTTCGAACTCGAAAAATACATTTTTTACGTCTTCCTTAGCTTTCCCTGTCCAAGAAATATTGCCTCTCTTTCCTCGTTCCGCGACTTGATTGGTTTGCTTATAAATTATTACCCATACATACGTTCAACACGCATGCCACCTCTCGCCTGGAGGTCATTATTTATTGCCTGATTAATTTTCAACATCACCGCTCAAACCCGATCCTCCCGACCAGAGCGGTCAGTTAAACAAATCATTGACCTGACCGCGGCAGCGCAGTTTTGTTTTAACGATGTGTCAATCGTGCGTTTTGTCCGATCTTTTCATCGAACGCCGCAAGATGGATGAGTGCGATCTCTGCTATGTTTTAATTAAAATGGCCGACAAACGAGTGTAAAGATTAAAACAACGCGCAAATGGTCGCATAAACAAACTGCCACTATCAAATAATTACATCGCGTTTATAAGTTGGGCTCGATTTATTTGCGAGTGATGCGATCTCGAACAGTAGATATAACTACTGGAAACTCGCATAGCAGCAAACATCATAACGGAGCAGTTTTACAGTGATGATATTCAAACTTGTTGAAACTACCATTTTATGCCACAAGTACTAACTAAACCTGGCAAAATGTAGCCTCACAATTTAAAATTCTTGACATTATGACCTCTTTCAAGTGAAAGAAACTCTTCAAAGGCTCCCTTCGTTCGTTTTATCTACATTACATACACTACAAACAGCGCTCTCAAAACTTCGTCACGGTATGTCCATGCAAAGTATACATTGGAGAAACTAAAAGACATAGATATCACATTCGCTTGAACCCAAAGTAGAAAAAACCCGTCCACAAAAAAACCGATCAAAGCCCATTTCAACTCCAACTTTGACAGTTTCCTTCCAACTTTCCAGTTCCCTGGTGGGGAACAGATCCCGAAAATGATTAGAAGCGATCCAACCACACCAAGGCGAAATGCAAACTCCGAACTCTCGATCACATAGCCAAACGCCGGTATCAGATTGAAATGATAAATTGTGCTTAAGTCGCGTTGATTGCAGCTAGCGATAAAGCTAGCAAACGGGTACGGATGACAGAGAAGAAGAGACAGAGAGCGAGCACGCAATAAAAGACTCCATCTTTGGAACTTCGTTTGTCAAAGTTGAAAGCAATGATTAATACTCTCAGTTTCCCAACCGAAACGAAACGATCGTGTGTTCTGCGTGCTGCAAGAATCAAAAACAGCAGCAGCAAAAGAAGAACCCAGGCGAATCCCCCATGCTCCAAAAGAACGATTAAGAGAATGACGTGTGCGCGCGCACACCTTTTCGAGGGGAATTCTCCTTCACCGATCAAAGCAAAGATCTGCTCTACGAGGGTCAATTAACCTTCTCCTCGTTGGACCATTGCGTGGACAAAGCTCTTTTTTTTTTATTGCTACTCTTTGAGATCCTCGAAGTTGTCCGTGAAGTTCTCAAGCGGCGAAACACTCGAGATGGTCAATTTTTCTCCTCATATTTAACGCGTCCCGTGATGACGAGACATCATTTATCAACCAGGCTGATTGGTTTGATTGGTGTGTCTTCTGCTGTGTGTGTGTGCGCGCGTGTGTGTGCGTGTGAGTGCGACAACAGAAAAGTTGCACTAACGGGTTAGAAACTTCAAATAAGCTGCCCTATACAACATCAAAGTGTAGTGTCCTCCCTCCTGCTCGTAGTTCCGTGTGTGCCTATTTACACTGATCGATTGTCTGGTTAGTTTGGAGAGACACACTCGTTTGTCCTATCGGCGGCCTCAGTTGTCTCCCCTACTGGACAACAGTTGCGCTGCCAACACCTCACGCTCGTCTATGCCGCACTATCTAAATGTCTGATTGTGACAGTGAAACCCGGGTCACCATAAGCTAGTTCTGAACATGATCTAGCTTTTTTGCTCCTCAAAAAAAAAAACATCCAATGTTCCAACTCCACCGTTTGTTGTTTTCTCGCTTCACCGTGCAGCAGCAACAACAGCTCCCCAACAAACGACCACAAAATCGCCGCGTATCGGTTCGCCGGCTGTCAAAGATGACAAATTGTTGCCTGATAAAGTAGAAATTAAATTCTCTACACCACTGTGCTCGGTGGCGAATGCGGCACTGTGTTTGCCGGGCGTTCCGGAATTGGTTGTTATTTTTCTTAACATCACGATTCGGCGATCGGTCATCAACACGTAGATTGTATTGTTCAGTCCTCGCCAGATGCCACGTTTTGTTTCAACAGGTTTTGAAAAGGCATCAGAGCTTTAGATCCCTCCGGTGGCGGTGGCGGTGGTGGTGGCGAGTTTTTGGAAACGTGCCAAGAAATGCTCGAGTTGCGTGCTGCGTTATTAAGCTATTTCATAACCGAGATTAGCACGCGCGCCTACCAGAACTATAATCACCATCCGGTAAAGTCCGATAACATGCCGAATCCGGTGCTCGTGATAGCGCTTGGCATGTCGGAATAAATTTGTCAATTCATTTTCTTTCAGCTAGTGAGATTAGCATATCATGGATCTAGGTTGGGGATTCGGTAAGAAGGTGTTAACGTTTGGGAAGCTTTTATGAGATTTATACTACCACTGCGCAAGTCATGAGAGCTGGCTTTAACAAATACGTAGATTTACTATCAGTGAGCAATGTAAATACGGATTAGTCAAAGGTTTTGTTCTTTGTAGTACGTCATGCTTGTTTTGTTCGAATGAAAGTTATAAGTTTGTAATCCGGTTTCATTTGAAGTTTTTGCTTTTAAACATTACCATTATGTTCGATGAACAGACCTTCATTTCCAGGAATCTCATGCTGTCATTATAAAAAATAACATGTCATAACACAGTTTAGTACACTTTAAATGCTGCAAATGAGTTCGCTTATAATAACGCAGCTTCATAAAAATATGAAAAAAAAAAACTAGAAAACCATTAAACTTCAATATTAATCTTCAGTCAACTAGATTCATTCGACTAAATCGACAGTTTTTTTTTTCATAGCTTCACGTCAAATCAAAATGTTAATATTGCCATACCAGTTTAAAACCACACATACACTGAAACGCATTTCAATCAACCGCTGATCAGGGTTCATATCGTGGCCACAGCTTGTTAGGGCTTCCTCCAAATTGGATCTCCTCCGGACGGACGGAGCGCTAGGATCACTTTGACCGTTTATTATACTCTTCGCAGCAAAACTGAGCGGGATTGAGGTCTGTTCCGTTTTCCGTTTATTGATTTCAACGGGAGTGGTTTCAAAAGACAAGCAGAAGGAGAAAAAATAAACCAACAACCAAACAACGCCATCGCCATCTATTCCCTATCAGATCGGATCGATTCTCGTCGCCAGACTCTACCCACTGAGTGCTGCAACATTCAATCAAAGGCTGCTTCACAAAGACCTCCTCTTCCGAGACCGCAGGCGAAATTTCAGCTGCCATTTAAAAACCGACTCGCACGAAAGCGTTAAACCATCGGGCAAGGAAAAAGTTTCCACGTCCACTGGAATCGTTCAAAATCTTAATCGCTTTATTTTGTAGATTTTATTCCGCATTTATTTTTATTAATTAAAATTTATGACCCCATCGTGGATCAATTTATGGCGAGCAAAAGAGGAAGGATGGGGGTTAGTGCGAGTTAGTATAGAGGAAGCGGTCAAAGTCTCGAAATCGGTCGAATTCGAATTGGTTTTTGAGTATCGTCCACCGCTCTCGTCCTGCTCGTGATCACGCCTAACAAAAACAGGCATACACACACTCGCACACTGAAGAGTCTTCTCGCTAATCCACCATCATCACCAGCACCATTTTATGGATGGCAGACCATCTCTGAATCGTTTCTCTTTCCTTCAAGCCTTCAGACACTCACATCTCAAGCAGACAAACCCATCCCATCCCTGCCTGAAACTCGGTTGTGTGTAGGATGGAAATTATTGCCAGCCCCGGTTCGTTCGTTCCGATTGACGAGTGGAGAAAAAGCTGTCAAAATATTTCGCTTAGTCGCCGATCTTATCTGATGCTGGAGAGTGCGCTAACTCGAGGTAGTTCTGCAAGGCAACAGAATGGCATCCACTCAGCATTTTGTTCGAAAGGTTGGTTTATAATGTCAAATGTGGAGGCCTATTACCTTTAGGCGATGGATCTCCTTCGCTATTTCTTCCTCTCTCATTTCGTGTCTTCTTTCTATTCAAAATAGACCAAGCAGATCGCCTTATGAAATGTTTCTTTATCGAGTGGATTTTGTATGTTCCATAAACATTATTTCGGGTACTGATTATGGACAAACTTACGGCAAGCCACATAAAATTTGTGATTATAGGCATAATAAATCTGTAAATTCCTATCATTAGCTATTTAAAAGCGATTCCCAGCAGATACAATTATTTCAGTGTATCAATTTACCCCAAAGAGTAATTGGTCAATCAATTAGAAAAAATATAATTTAATAAAATGTCAGGAAACACAATGCCAAGCGTTAATCTGAATTCGGTGTAAAAGTCAAATGACCTGAAACACCAGTTGCAATATCACAAAAGTTATACAGTTTCATAAATTTCAATGCCCTAATGCTGCTTTATTGGATCGAGATTTCTTACTACTATTTTCTGTAAACCGAACCGATTTTCAAATTATGTTTCATAACAATCATAAAACATACCACTCCACGGAAATTCCCTTTGTGACAAACATCAATACGCTGCGAAGAATAACGATCAACTTGAACCAAACGCCCTACCCATTTCAATCCCCCTGTCCCAAATGAACTCCAACGTTCTATTTACCCGAAAAAATGGTCTCAAAATCGATAAACCGGCAATCGAGAAAACTTCGTGATCGTGAAATGTAAATCTTTCCACAATCAGCATCCCCAACCAGCCCCGCACGTCCGTGTCTCGTCTACCAGCGCTTTCTGCAAACAATGGTACGCGCGGTTATGCGGCGGCAAGCGCCCGCTGTGCAAACGACGCAACAACGAACAAGGAAGATCGACCGACCCGATCGGAAATTATCATACACGGCGAGAGGAATAATTTTCCTATAAAAGCAATCTACCGAGGTCCGAACCCGAACGGGCAGGCATCGGTTCGCCGTGACTCGCGCGGCTCCAGCGCAACAGCTCGTTACGGCGCGCAATGGGACGCCGCTGCTCCAAAACGGACAAGGGGCGTTACCTGTTGATGTCTGTTGTTCGTTCCAGAATAATAATGGATGCTCGTGCGCCGGCCATCTTGCCGAACCCGCTGCGGAGATGCCGGGATGCTGGGAGCGACGCCACGCAGCACAACGCAGAGTTGGAATGTAATTATTCTCAACAAGCCTTTCGACATTTCCTCTTTCGCCACGTTCTTCCAGCATCGGCTCCCATTTCGATTGGGTCGACGAGTTCTACCGCCCAGGTCGAAGGTGGGAATGTGGCTGCTGCTCCAACTTTCCGGCCTGCTTAGCGTACCTGAAATCCAATCTGACACTCCAAGCGTATCATCCAACCCTCCCTTCGGGGGAACCCTTCGGCAGGGTATAAACACGCAAAAACAAAAAAAAAACGGCTCACAGCCTTTAGCAAAACAACCTATATTTTTATCGTGCCCACCTTTGTCCCACCACCCTTCATAAGCCCAGCGCCAAAACTAACTACAGCATGTCTCAGTTTTCGCTCGTTTTCGCTTCACCAAACCCCGAAGGTGTCGACCGAAAGCGCTACGAAAGTTGCCCATAAAGATTACGCCAAACTGGTTGATGAGACACTGGCACCGAACCCGCGTCCCGGTGCAACATGCAGCGGAAAACGAGCGACAGGGAAACGTCGTCGTCGTCGTTGTCGTTTCCCAACGAACGACAGCATAGAGGTGTGCAAACAATGCATTGCAAAAACAAAAAAATCGTGCAAAATAAAGTCCAACCCCATCCCCATACCAGATACATGTGAGGATCGAAGTGCGCAAGACAAGCAAGGCGGACGACCGGGAGCGGAACATGGCACGTTTTTTGGCACATTTTCGAAAGTGTTAAAATCGACAACAGCCGGATTATTTCAACCCCCGGAAAGAATTCCTTCGCTCATCCGACATCTCTCACCGCAGTGTTCTTGACCTTTTTGGCTTTACATTGCGTTTGTAAATGCATTCCGTGCAAACGAAACGGATTACGATCGTCGTGCGTTTGGGGCGTATGTGAGTCGGAATGTGGTGCATCACCAGAAGGCAGCATCTGATTTGCTGCACACGATCGCAACCAATGCGAAATGGGGATATTTTATTAAGCTCCCGTCAGTTTACAGTCGGATTTGCAGTGGACACTGACATGAGGTCTCGTTACATGTGGATTTTAGATTAGAGCCACCATCTGTTGCACTACGGGGAACTGTTCTGGAACGAAACACGAGAGCTAACGTGACGTGTACTTCTAGACATGTAAACCGAAGAGCTTTTATTGGCAGTATATTGAGTATTGCTTCGAATTACTGAACATATTTTTTATAACAACGCACTGTACAGTTAGCTAGCAATAAATGGAATTCTTGCGATGTACCAAGATTCTTACTAAATCCGTTGCTCAATTCGCACAAAAAGAAGTATAACATGTGTTTAACACATCATGTCTCAGAGAATTAAGTTAAAACTTCATTCATTTCGCAAACACAGAAAATCAATATTATCTAAGTTTATTTGCCATTGTTGCCTTTGTATTTAAAAAACATACAAAAAATCAACGCTTTCATAAACAGACAGCCGCAAACAATTCTAAACATGTAACATAGGCACAGATTTTGTATTTTTTTGCTTTTAGACTCATACATGTCACTAACAGCCATACCGTGAAGCATTGAACAACGTGGGTTTAACCAAGACAAACACCGATTGGTTTAGCTTAAAAAAAACTCTCCAAACTGTACGTTATACTAACAACAAAACCTGAACCATCCCAGTTCGATTGATTTACGATGTCCGTGTGGTGAGCCTGGCTCACCGCGGGGACCATAAATCGTGCGATGCATTAAACATGCATTAGTTCCGCTGGGAGTTCCCGCTCCCGCATGGTAAAGACGCCCTGAAAACGGACCAGTGCAAGATCAATCAAATATGCAAATCAGCACAACGAGGACGTGTACCGTTGACGATCGAACGATCACGTTTGGAAGCGGTTTGCAATATTTCTGTACTGGACGCATTAACGGGCCATCATTTCGCCTCTCGCTTGCAGAGTTTGACAAGCTGATGTCGTGTTTACCACCGCGGTGCGAGTCTGACAGTTGCCGGCATTTGGGTGCTGTTGTTTATGACCGACGGCACCGTTTGTACTTGTATGGATCATAAGGTTTTCCGGTCAAAGCGCACTAAAAGGTACAGCGCATGTTTGTCCACTCCGTGTTGCTCCGTGTACGCCAATCAGCCGGTTTTCGCTACTGTCATTTTGGATATAAACAGCACCCCAGTCGGCGGTCGAAAATAGACACATACGGGCATTAGATCTTCCATGAATTTACCCATACAACAAACCGCTCCTTGAAGGTCGATTCATTATTGTAGGTTCCTGATTTCTTTATCGTCGGTTCGTTTTGAGACACGCACACAACCTCAAAACAGCATCCACCCATGCTGATCCAGAGCGTCTAATTGTAAACGATCCCAACTTCCACCGTCTACGGCACAAAAATCTATCGATCTAACGAACGGTATAAAGAACAAAACGAAAGAAAAAAAAAGCCAAACACCCGAGCGGTCCAGGGCAACATTCAACGCCGGCCATGTTTGGTCCAGGGCTGTCTCTTCGGGATGATATTTATGTTTTCCTTTCTTCCTTTCGAAGCGTTAGCTTTGGCGTAGGACTGGGTTTGTTGATGAGCAAGGCCTGTGCAAGCGGACGGTGCATTACGAGTCACACATATGGACCGGCCGGCTTTTTTACTGCAAATGCATTGGGACGCACGGTCGGTGTGTTTGCCTTCGTCGTCGCTGGACTGATGATGTGTAGGAATTTATTTTCCTACCCTTTGGATATGGTTCGCTCATTCAAGGAAGGACGCGGAAATGATAGTAAGCTATGCGTTTCTTCTTACACATATATATATTTTGTTCTTGTTGTTTGTGTAAAGAGAAACAACTCCCAAACAGGGCGAACATTACCGAATTTATATCTTATCTCGTCGCCAGAAGGCGTGCGTGCGCGTGTTTCAGTTTATTCTTTTTGGGAAGGATCCTTTTAAAGGCAACGTGTATTGGGTTTTTTTTCACTGTCTCTCATCTTGCAAAACAACAAAAAAAACATTTCTTCGAAATGGGAAAATGTTTGTCGTGCCGCTCGAATATGTTTGGGCATAGAATTTCTAGCAGCCAGTTCTGGTCCGCGTGCTCTTTGATGCTTTGTTTCCTGCTGCCCGAAAAAGGAAGGCAATGCAAAAAGTCAAACGATTTGTTGTGTTCTTTTTGAATACCGACCCTACCCACTCATCCCTTCTTATGACACTTTGCGTGCATTGTTGGTCTCTGCGCTCGGGTCGCTAAAACAAACAAATGGAATTGGTCCTCCGATTCACGAGCACGGCAATACAAACAGTTTTTGGCAACTACCTGTACCGTTCCGCAACGGAGCCTTTCCTAGGAAAGAAGAAGGAAAGAAGAAGGGAAAAAAGGTACAAAGCCTTGTTCACTGCCGCTCCATACAATTAGACATCATGATGGATTAGGTGCACCCGAAAGACAAAAAGAACCGACAGACCAGCTAGGCCGGTTTTACCTTTGCTTTACCTCCCTAATCCAGGACAAATCGTTCGACGCAATAGCGCACGCATATATCCATCCGAAGCCGGAGATATGATCGACTTCACTTTGATGCTCTCGAACCCTCCGGTGCCGGAACTTAAAACCCGAAGCTTAGACCTCGCCGACAATGCGTCGCTAACACCACCAACGGGGTACGGTACCAATTGCGTCACGCAGCAGGAAGAAGCCAAGCAGTGTATGCGCAGGAAGGTGTCAACTGCCAGACGGGACGGGATTGACTCAGTGTCCAGTGTCAGTCGAAACAACCGGTCTGGAAAGGGTAAGCAGGCGTACACAAGGTTTATAACACCCATTCCACGATAGGGCTTCTTTCAAGGTAGCGCAGTGTTTCGAGCTGGAGCAGTGAACTGCGATGAAGAGCAGGACTTGTACCTTAAGTACGTAGGTTGCTTATTCAATAATAAACGAAACAACGGATTCAAACCTTGGCGCTATCATTACAGCACACAGCCTCGACCCTTCGATTCGAAACGGACTCTCGACACCCCTGAACTGGCAGCGGACAACTGTAGGCGATGGTGGTGCTTTAGTTGCCAACGTTGCGAGTACCGAGTGTGAAGCAACTGGCAAATTTTTACACGTTAACAAGTCCGTACTTACTCGTACCCGTGGCCTCCGGGTGAGATGAATAAGGGCTGGTGGAGCTGTACCGCTTTAAACCGCAAACTCGCTAACGTCTCGTTCAGGTGTCTAGTGCCTACGGGAAGTAATACGATCCCGAGCGCACCAGCACCAACCAAGCCAAGTCTTCTATGGGGTTCCTGAGTAGCACGAAGAGCAGCTACCCCGCAACACCTAGAGGAGTTCTTTGACGCGGAACACACAACCACGAAGAAGATCCGTACTCCGTCCGGCCATGAGCAAAAGAGACACACCACAACCTTGGCACATTATTTCCAGCCAGTTTACCAACCGGGTGTACGGCATTATTCTCGTTCATGCATAACGAGAGTCATCCGTCAGGCAAATCTACGACATTGGGTACTTGGGGGAGCTGAGGAGAATGTCGAGCCGCTACTACTCCTTCGACGAAGGTGCAAGGTTTTGCGCTACACACACACAAACACACACACACACACACACACACACAGAAACACCGTATGGAATGGATCGGATCGGATCGCTGATCGTTGTCGATCGAAGGCAATCATCGTCAGCATCATCACCATCATCCCTATTCGCTTTTCCGCACGTTCTCCAACAGTGTCCCGTAGGTTATCAGATATTCGATACGCTTTTTCAGCCTTCCTTTTCACTAAGTCGACGACCCCTCCCCTCTCCCCTGCGAATGGCTACAAATATGCCACCGAAACTGCTTCCCAAGACACGTGCAATTAGCACACGTACGTACGTCTCGGTGCTACACGTTACTAGACTACACGCCCGAGTATACAACCGATCAACCGGCTTCGAACTAGCAAAACCCCAAAAGGGAGCTGTAAAGTGTAAAGGGAGCGCACCGAACCCCGGTGGCGATTAAAAATAGAGAAGCGCACGGAAACCGAACCCGTCGCGGCTCCCTGCCGATGGCTATGGTCCGGAACCGGACCCGTCGTTTATGATCCGCCTTGTGGTTCGACCTTTCGGTGAAGGTTTTATGAGCGCGCCGTGCACGATGATTGGAATTGGTGCAGTAAACGCTGCTTCGCGCCAGCTCGCCCTGCTCGCCAGGTCGCAAAATGCAAGATTCGCATGAACGGAGCCTATCTCCGAACCTTTGATCGTGCTACTACGGCAGAGCAATAAAATGGGCCAATTTTTGTCCGCTTTAGCTAACAAGCAATTAACGAGCCTCTTTGGGAGGGAAGATGATTTATCACCCTTGCCAACGTCGGTGTATTAGTTAGCTGGTAAGTGATTGCTGCTCTCAGTCCGGTAGCGGCTCTTTTTTGGGCTGGTAGTTATTTGCTAGCCATTTCAAGCAGCACTATCCTTCCGAAAGTTCTACGGCTTGCACCTAGAACAAACATGCTACGGGTGTGTCACGTACGCACGGAAGCCAAGTTTACAGAACACTTTTCGTAGCCTTCCTTAAAACATACGTTAGCACAGAGTAAACCATGTCAAACAGGTTCAATGATAAAAGCTCGGATCTCAATTCCTATTTTGTATGCTCCCAGGATGTACCGCTGTATGCTGTAACATCTTAAAAAAGCAACACCTTAACACGGTACAAACGATTTAAATGACAAGCGACAAACCGCTTCGCGCGTACCGCTCCCGGATGCAAACAGAACCCCTTTAAAGCGCGACTATCCCGGACGTAATGGCGTACGGAACGGTGAAGATGGAGTGGGAAGTGCCACTCACCACTGAGACCGAAACCAGGTAAGGTACATATTTGACCAATTACTCAAATATTGATCAGTAGCGTCGGGGTAACACGCGGTAACGAACGCATCCGGTCGGATTCCCAGCATCCACAGTAGCGCTCGCTTTCTCGTTTACCATCTTGGAAGCATCTTGCCAGCGTATGCCACACACCATTCCCAAAACGGCCCATGGAGATGACCCCAACCGGTTTGTTTGCACAGAAATCGAATTCTGCATCTATGTCAATAGGCAGGCAGCAACACAACAACACACCGTACCGCAACCCATACCGGAAGACTGGAGCCAAACAAAAGAGTAACCGCATGGAATCGGACATCTTCCACGCTCGGACCATCTTAAGCACTTCAAGACGCGGACAAGGAGTAGAGCGGGATGAATGCGGGAGACGGGAAAATGGTAAATAAGAAGGCTTTTCACAAGCACACACTCCTTCCACTTCGCTGCGGGGTTGGGATTGGGAGTGTCGACTTGTCGACGAGACCTGCGTAACCTAGACCTGCGATGTATCAAATCTAAGGTTTCCATTAGTCAATATGCAACTTTGTCTGTGACCTGCGGGATAGTTGTGATTGCAATGTTTATTGCAATGTAACGTGTCGAAAGTTGATAATGATCGAATGCGTGTCGATCGGATGGTTGAGACGTGTACAGTCAGTGTATTCTAAACTAGTTTGCGTGGCGTGTTTTAGTCGCAGACTGATCGAACATTCACAGTACAGGACAAAAAAACGCACATAGCCTTATTTAGCATATCAACACGAGATTTAATGTATGTTATGCTTACATACCAAAACCTTCAAACATATATTCTTTAACCACACTGTAAATCTTCCACTCGTAGAAATGAGTGTCTGACAGCCAATTTTGTAAAAAAATGTATTTTCCTAATCCGATCCCAGCTTAATAGGTTTAAGAAACATCCGTATAATTCTTTGGAAAACGTGTACACGATGCGTGTTCGGTGAAAGATCTTGGGAATTCATATCCACGAGACACTCTGAATAAGAGCGATTGATTGGCTTTCTTTGAACGTACTGTTTTCTCACTTTCTGCCCCATCACAGCTTCCTTTTAGCCACCGGATCCGGGAGTGGTGGCGCTTTTCTTTTCGGGGTGCGGCACACTACGTATCCATCATGACCGCTTCATGGACGTGCGGAGACCAAATCGGAAAGGCTGCACTGGTATGCCGACCGAGACCGTCCATCAAGCGCCGCTCGTCAGCATTGTAACGAGTTGGCAATTATGGTGTGGTTGTTTTCGTAATGATTCAAATTTCCATCACTCGCCGAAGTTGGTGAAGTGCGGCCCCACTTCGGTCCGGTTGGAAGTGGCCGAACCTACGTTAAACACACTCCTTCCTTCTTGCATGCCGGGGCATGCTGTGGGCTTTTCTCGTTAGCGCACGTTTGCCGGCCTCATTCCGCAGGTTGCGCGCTATACACCACCATCCGAAACGCATCTTTTTGGCAAATCGGTGCTCACTTTCCACACTCAAAGCATGGGTGAGAGCGCATGGCTGCCGGCTGGTTTCGTCCGTGTGTAAATTGAACCATAATTGGCCGATGGTCGTACAGCAAATATAAGAAGCAAGCAGAACGTATGGAAGAGAGCAAGAGAGACGGCAGAAAATAGCAAGACTTGCGTCTATTAAAAGCACTTATTCTGCACGTATTACCCATTGCAGTGCAAGATTAGCAGACGGGCAGCAAGCAACTGTCTTCAGCTACTAATAAACCATAAGGGGTTCATCAACCAGCGCTTTGTTGGCGTGTTTTCCCAAACACCGGCATCGTAAAGCAACGGTACTGTTTGCGAAGGTAAACTGCACTTTAATTATGGTGGGCTGAACTTCAAACTTAACAACCAACTCGCGTCATCCACATTTGGGGACGCAATGCTACCGACCGAAACATAGTCACCCCGACACCACTGCGCATCGATTAATACGGAACAGATAAAGGCGTTTGAATTGCACTTCACGAGCAGCCCATGTGTCGCCCGTGGGCGCGATGAAACTCCCACCCCGTTGGAATTAATAATCATATGGAGGACTGATGGGAAGATATGGAAACCGTTTTTTCAACCACCTCCATTGCAACACTTGATCTTTATCGCGCCCCATTGCGATGAAAGCCAAGCGTGAAGCATGCGCTACTAGACGGAAATCTTGCGGCTGCTATCGACAATCAAAATTCTCACTTCATTTAAGCTAATTTAAAGCCATCAGACAGCGGGAGGCGCCCGCCACATGTGAAGTGATTATTTATTCAACTTCCAAGGAACCGAAGCGGTCGGGCATCCGGTTCCGCCGGGGAAGCGAACGGAGCGTTGTCACTGATGTGCATCACACTTCACACAACCACACACACCAATCAACGCAACGAAAGGATCTGCGTCCGATGGGCACGGAAAAAGTATCAAATTTCCTAATTCTCGACGAGCGTGGAAGGAAAGACACGACACGAGCAGCGAACGCATACGAACAAATTATACTTTATTTATTCTAATTTAAAACCTCATCATCGTGTGGACCGAAACCTAGAAGGTCCACAATATTTGCCCTATACTCAACATTTTGAACGAACCGAGGAAAAAGGTCGTGGAAAACAACAACAATCTACCGAGACTTAGAAACGACGAGAAGAACACAAGAAATATGAAACACACGCCATGTAACGAACGTCTGCACATGTTTGGCTCCGGTTCCGGTGTCGTTTTTAAGAAAAGAAGGGACTGATGTTTATAGTCAATTTGAAAAACAGTGGAGTTTGCGTTCCTTTTTTTTGTTTTTTGTTGGCAGATGCTTGCTCAGAAACGACAACTTGAGGATCGTCGCCGGTTCATGGCTATCCATTTTCTCCACGTTTTTCGTAGCCTCTTCCGCCGAAAAGCTAATAAACGATTATGAGGGCAACAGAAACCATCACAGTTGAGGCTTTTTAACCCTTATTTCGAAAAGGAAATATTGAAATTACAAATGTTTCTAAACGCTATATCCATTGTTACGAAGAAAACCCATAACCAGTAACATATGTTCTACCTTGCACGGTGAATGGAAACACACAATGTGCTCCCATTGAAGTTTGCAATCCGATCGTGTCGTCCTGTATTTAACGAGCGTAGGAAATTAATAATCTCCAACGACTTCCTTACTCCCCCAAAGCAATTCGATCACACGCGGACGATTGCGCAATCTTGTTTGGTTCTGCCCATTACACATCGTCCATCCGGATCAGACCTGTGAAAATTCCAAATGTCATCCTTCAGCCCGTTAAAAGAGCTCCCCAAACAGTATCAAATCAACCTGCCGGGCCTGCCGACATGCCACCACAATAAAAAAGCATCGCAAATGGTGCCGCTAAATGTTCATAAATCTATCAAATAAATTATTTCCTTCACGATCACACCACGAACACAAGGGAGGACGAAGCACGTCCAGCGGAAACCGAGCTCCCATCAAGAACGGACACGGACAAGACATGAAAAAATAAACGACTTGTGGCGGCTTTTGCGGCTTGTACAGCTTTTTTTTTCGTGATTGTGATGACACTTTTTTACGCGTTTTATGCGAGTTTGATTTTTCGAAATCGATGAAACCCGAAACCGCCGCACAAGATTGTGATCACCCGGAGAAGGCTGATTTCGTCACGTGGATGTCCCCGCGGGATGTCGTTCGTTTCGTCAACGACGATTCGCAAAATAATGAAAAAAAACAACAACACTGGAAAAGCAGAACCTGACCGAATAACTAATGATCGTAAAAGTGGTGACATACAATTTTCCCCACGTCGTGATTTACGGTCCACAACCGATCGGTCGAGCATGCTGCTTGGAGAAGAGTGAATGTCAACCATCGGAAGCGGGGAGCGAGAACGAGAACGTCCGCGAGTAAATAGTCGCCGCGAAACGAAAAGACTCGAGACGCGCATATTGCTGTTCCCCACAGGGCGCGTCAGCGGCTGGACGTCGCTGGACGTAAATTAACATAATTTATCGACCGTTCTAGGCCGCATAATTTCGTGTCGCCAGCGTTTTATCCGGTCCGGGCTTAATTACGTGTACGTGTAACGGAGAGGATGATCTTGGAGGAAATAACAGAAACAAACGAAAAGGGGAAAAAAGTTAACTCGTAAAATGTGTGCACGGGTTGGTCAGAAAAAAGCAATGACCTCGGCAAATGATGATCGTTAGGATTTAAATGATGATCTTGCCGTTTTTACGGCCGGTGCGTGTGTGTGGTTTGGGATGTTGGGTATTAATCACTTCGTTTTAGGCTAAACGGTCCAATAATCTCAACGGATTTTTTACAAGAAAGTTTTCCGGCGAGTAAGTCATGTTTTGCCCAAGATTAAATGAATTCCGTCAGGTGGAATGAATAGTGATTCGTTAATAACATTGCGCAAAGATCAACTACAAGCAACAGTCGAAGAGTGCTAAAATAAATCGAGATTGATGTAGACCATATAATGTCATTATTTTCATGAGCATTACTTAACAGTCACTGACTTGAACATATTATTGAAAACATTTTTCCGATAATGACCATTTCAAACGGATTTTCTCATCTTTAAATTCGTAAATAGATGAAAATATTCTGCATCCTCCATTGCATAATTTTGATCTCAACATTTGAATAGCATACCCATAAAAAATAATAGCTTCTAACTGATAATCTGTCACTTCACATTTCATTTGACCAGGTTAGCGAAATGACTCAAGCGATCTTACACACCCACTGGTCTAATTCTACTGGTCAAACGAAGAGAGTCTTTTATCAACCACTGGAATCTCCCTTGCATCCCCGATATAAACATTTAACGCACAATTCCCACACAGATGAAGAGCCTTACGCCTAACATCCGCTGTGTTTAATTAAAATTTCACCACATCGCTTCGAAACTACTTGTTAAACAGAGAGCGAATCTTGTTTGATGACAATACGCATGAGAATTCCTAAATATGCCGCCACAAAGCATTCTTCTGTTCGATTTTTCATCGGTTTCGATCGGTTACATTCAAGGCGCATTGAACATTGGCGTCAACGTCGTGGAGAAAAAAAAACGAAAACAACGCAACTATTTAGCCAGGCACATCACATCAGTCGAGCTGGGCAAAGAAATCACATCACGTACACGATCGGGCTGCCGGTTTGTATGTTCTCTTTTGATTG